>BMAO01003299.1:0-43516 GCA_019973975.1 Trichonephila clavata | reverse complement strand
AACCCCTCAGGGGGCTCACCTTCTTTAGGTGAGTACGGGTGTCACAATCCCGAGGTACCCTAGTGATCTTTTCCTTTTCCCAAGGGGTTTACTGTCTTTGGTAAACTCGGGTGTCACGAACCCGGGGTACCCTAGTGATCCTTCTCTATTTTCGACCCTCTTGTCATTCAATTTTCCCTTTTCTTTTCCCGTCTAGACTACAGACAATTTTTCCAAATTTACATGTCAAAATTATTGATTAATTTTTTATTAGATTACTCTCAATATTCATTAATAATACTATATTTTTCGTTTTGTATTGCGTTAAATTCGTTTAATATTTTTTTTCGATAATTTATTTTGATGTTTGTATTATTCTTTGTTTTCTTACTAACAATGTTGGTTTTCCGACCCGCATGTTTGCCGTGTGCGGCGTCCCGTAAGGAGGAAAATGGTGTCCTGGGGATACCTTTTGCGTTCCCTTTGGCCCACGCTTCGCTGTAGACGGGAGACAGGAGTGAGCCCGCTCCTGTCAATCGGCTGGTGATAAGTCTCCTTTGAGACATTGCTGTAGGGTTAGTGCTGCAGATAAGGGGTGGCGGGTTTACCCGTTGGATCCTCGCCCTGATGCTGTAGCACTATATTCTGGGTGTACTCCAGGTAAGCGCCGTGCCTGGCAATTGCCAGATGACCGGCACACTGCCTCCCTTGTTGGACTCCGTGGTGGGTGGAGCCACGCCAGGACGAATTTTCATTTTCTCTTATGGATCCAATGCTGATGTGCCCGGGTAAAGGCCTTAATTTACCCACTCTTAACGTCGATCAAATATCAGAACATACAAGGTTTTTATTACTTTCACTTCCAAATAATGAAATGTTACTTAAATCGCCTTTTGCTGTTTACAAAGCCCTCATAGGAATAGGTGGTGAACCGAAATCTGTAAAACGCTTACGTTCCGGTGATCTACTCATTGAAACCAACTCCGCTCTTCAAACAAAGTCGATTCTTCTTGCCAAAA
The DNA here is from genome assembly GCA_019973975.1 of Trichonephila clavata. Taxonomy (NCBI): domain Eukaryota; kingdom Metazoa; phylum Arthropoda; class Arachnida; order Araneae; family Nephilidae; genus Trichonephila; species Trichonephila clavata. The sequence continues at coordinate 42,518 of BMAO01003299.1, read as the reverse complement.
CCTTTTTAAACTCTTCAGTAAGTGTAACTCCCCACAAATCTCTAAACTCCAGCCGCGGTGTCATTTCTGAACCTGACCTGTTGACCACCCCTGAAGCAGAAATCCTTGATGGATTTTCTGACCAGGGTGTTATCCAGGTCAGGAGAATTACAATTAAAAAAATAGTACAATTATTCCTACAAAACATTTAATATTAACATTCAATAGCCCGAAACTACCAAATACAATAAAAGCTGGTTATTTAAACTGTAAAATCCGTCCATACATTCCGAATCCTCTGCGCTGCTTTAAATGCCAGAGGTTCGGACATTCTCAAACTTCCTGCCGTGGGCAATTGACGTGCTCTAGATGTGCAACTGTTGGACATCCTTCCACAGATTGCAGTCTGGAGCAGAAATGCGTTAATTGTTCACAGCCTCATTCTCCGACTCAAAACTGTGCCCTAAATGGAAAATCGAAAAAGAAATCCAAACTATTAAAACTAATAAAAATATATCATATGTAGAAGCCCGAAAATTAATAGCCCCACAACCATCTCAAACTTACGCTCAGGCTGCTAAACCATTAACGGTAAGCAGTTCCTCACAAACAGATGAAAATATTACCAAAATAGTTTGCCCACCATTAAAATTGTTACAACCTACAATATCCGTTCCACAACAAATGCCATCCAGAATTCCTACAGTTAACAAATCATGTACCTCAACTCAAGCACAACTCATACCATCCTCATCTTCCGTTAATATTGCATCCGTATCAGATTCTCAGCCACCTATTCCTTTGTTTACTAATGCTCCCTCCACGTCCAATAGTGTTCTTGAATCTGTCGCATTATCCTCATCCAAACAAACACCTTCTCCTTCGACATGCCCCATTTCTACAGTCTCACCCGCCACATCTACTAGTCTATCTACCTCAGTTGCATCTGCTCATCCAGTAAAGCACCTTCTTCATCCACAGTATCAATGTTTACACCTTTAACAAATGAAAGCAAGTCCTGTTCTTTCAACTGATACGACTACATCCAATACCATACCTTCCACAACTCAAGCTTCAAAACCTCGTAACAAAAAGCGGCCCCCTAAAAAAAATAAAAACCGAATGTAGAAATCAAGATGACACCACATAAACCCAAAAAGTCCGCACCTGTCGAATATACTACGGATGAGGAAGACACTATTATGTACGACGTGGAGGAAGAGGAGGAGGAATATGAACCGGATCCTAACTTCACGTATAAAAACGGAAAAACATACTACAAAGGATTTTTACTTTTAACCCCTACTAAAAATAGAAACTGACCTTTTCTCAATTATACTTATTGAATTTGGTGGGGAATCCCCCACCCCACCGATTCAGAAACGATTAAAATTACGGTCTAGATTTTATTAAGAAATTTTATAACTTTTATTTACACTCTTTTCATTTATCTGTTTTTAAGATGTCTGTTATTTTAAGATCTTATCTGACATGTGTGATGAGGGGAAACCCCTCACCAAAAATTGTTCTACTTTTAATCATTGGAAACCAATTTTTATGCAATTTGAAATTTTAACTTTTATTGAAACTGTTTTCATTATTTTTAGATATTTCGTCCTATATTTTAATATTTTAACGAATGTTTGGCGCAGCATAGCCAAAGTTGGCTCTTGCGCCATAAAACCCAAAACTCACTCACTCACTCAACCGTTTGAAAAAGAGGTACGAACATGATTTTTTTTTGTAAGTGTGAGAAAAATTCTTTTAAGATATACAAAACATTATTCATAGCATGCAGAGTGTATTTATAAAAACAAACATTTATGGGTTTTGTGTGCCGCAATTAAAAAAATAAAAAATAGTGTGAAAATTTTAAAATTGAAAATATTGGGTTGATGCAGAATTATCCGGCGTTTTTTCAACAAAATTTTATTCAACAAAATCAGTAAAAATATTTGACAAAAATATGTTTAAACGATTATTAGGAAGCGTAGTTACCGTCTACATCAATTACTGCTTCCCGTTTGCTTGGCAGATGGTCAATTCCACAAGCGAAGAAGACACGATTCTTAGAGGCGATCCACGCTTTGACATAGGACACCAAGTCATCCGATCGTCGATCCCGGGCCTGATCGTCGAAATCCGATATGGCCGACCTCTTCCTGGCTTATCCTACAAGCTGGTATCACCTGATTTGAAACGGGCAAACCCCTCCCTACACCGACTTTCGCTGATTGTTCCCTTACCAAAAAGTTCGTTGAGATCGCGAAATGACTGTGCTGTTTTCCATCCTTTCTCGAAGTGGTAGAGCATAATATGACAAATATGACTATGGTTTTCGACACGCTTTTTTCTAAAACAATAGAAAAGATTATTTTTATACAAAAAATAATAAACAAAACACTACTTTTCACTGATGAAAAACACGCTGATATAAACGCCGGATAATTATGCATCAACCCAATAAAAATAAAATTCTTCCATTTTCACATTCTTTTAAGAATTGTGCTTCGTTATGTGCAGAAACAAATTTGTCTTTTTTGGAACATTTTGGGCAAAAAAATTGACCTCTTAAGGGGTTAAAAACCATGACTCTTCGACTACTGAAGTATTAAAATAAAAATTTAATATTATGAAACTGTATTAGATCAATTTTATATAAATTTATCAAAATATTTAAACACACTTATTTTATACTTTATCATTAGAATCGAATTTCATATTATCTTTGATACAAATGGCGACTCAAACAACACGGTATAGCAAATTCCGTATATCAGCGATAAAAGTTTATTATACAGACATTTCCGGTTAACCTTAAAAACGCAAACTTTCTTAGAAAAACTACCGGGAGAAAAAAAATGCAACGTCATTAAGTAATAATTATTTTTCTATTTAACGAGAATACAATGAGTTGTATAACCTTATGCAAATAACGTACGGATGCAGGAAGATAAAGGTGAAAACGTAATCAAAGAAAAGAAAGAAGAAAAAATCTTCGGAATACATTAGTTCACTACCTTGATTATGCGGCTTTATTAACGAAAAAACTGGCAATTATCAGATTTCTAGGATAGATAATAAAGGTTGACGCACTGAAGTCACAAAGAAGGCAAGTTGCTTTGTTGTTTGACCTCGATATTCGAAAATTTTCTAAAGTTCGACACAACACAACTGGACTTAGATTTTATCTTAGGATAAACTGGCAACGAGATTTATAGGGTCGAATATGTATTGAACAGAGAAAGACCGGTTGATTTTTTTTTTTGTATGTTTAGATAAATGGAATATGTGACAAAACAGTTTTCTTTTTCAAATTCGTCAAATGTAATCTAGTTTAGATCTTTTTCATATTCTGGTGTTTCTGCAGGTAAAAGAACCGGAAGGGAGAAAGAAAGAAAAAATAAATGGCGTTTAGCATAGAAAGCGAAACTGGGCTTCTTAAATGTAATCATGTGATTACTTTTACAGTTTGTTGAGAATGATGTGTCGAAAGATTAGATAAATCTACAGTTCTTACTATGTACGGTTTTTTTTTTCGTTCAGTTTCCTATAACATAAAATTCTACTCGTGTATTTAAGATTTCATTTAGTTTGACTCGATTAACATTTTAATATGCTATTCATTTTAGAATTATAATAATAATCGCGTCAGAATAGAGTGTATTGTGATAAATGAGTAAAAGTTTCATACGTCTAAATAATCACATTTTCGAAGCTTTTTCTTATCCGAACGTCGAGTGAAATAATAAAAGATTGCTCTCTAATAGGCAGTGAAAATATATGGACTTTTATTTTCAAATAACATGAGTAGTCCTAGATTTTGTAATAAATGAGATACTCCCGCGTACCTGACTAAAAACTTATGAGTTCTTTTCATTATGCTAACTCTTCTAACCCTTTAAGCGGTCAATTTTTTTTGCCCAAAAATGTTCGATAAAAGGCCCACTTTTTATTGCAAAAACTAAGCATGATTATTAACACATGGTGCGAAAACGGAAGAATTTTATTTTCATTTTAAAGTTTTCACATTGTTTTTTATTTTATCATTATGGAGCCCAAAACCTCCTAAATGTTTGCTTTTCACAAGTACACTCTGCATGCTATGAAGAATGTTTCATAAATCTTAAAAGAACATTTCTCATACTTACAAAAAAATTCATATTCGTACTTCTTTTTCAAACGGTTGAAGATTGTGTGTGTGCTTGCATATATATATGCACACACAATTTGAAGCACTAAATCTTACATTGCAATGGTGACAGGGACACTATTGGCTTTTTTCGATTATCCTTCCGTTTTCGTTTCTTCTCATGCAACAGATTATTCATTGCCTTTCCAAGCCCTGTTCTTTTCGAATATTTTCAAGATTCTATAAATTCTTGCCTTCAATGAAAAATCCCCTTCTTCACCACAAGGAAATTCACGGATGAAAAGTATTTCAGTACCATGAACAAACAGCATCTCTTGAAAAATTTAGCACTAATAATTGCCCAATAAGAATTAAAAATATGTGCAAATTAAAGAAAGAAAGAAGGAAATGTCAGTACCTGTACAGCGTACGGGTAAACTGGTTGTGGCAAGCTTTCGGTAGCCCGTACGGGCAAACTAGTGAAGGGGTTAAATAATTTTTTTTTATTTTGGGAGAGGCAATAAAAGTATACTTCTCTGTTTGAGCAAAAGCAAACTTCACAGTTCAAAAGATATAATATAAAAAAGTCTATCAGTTTATATAAAAAGAGAGAAACAAACAAAATAATTATAATTCACTTCGAAAAAGTATATTCTGTGACGGATCTTATGCATCCTTCAACTAATCCTCTAGGGAGATCTTTGGGCTATCAGTCACAACCAACCCTTTTGGAAGAAGAAACCGTAATATGCGGATTAGGTCAGTTATATATACACTCAAGAGCCAAAACATTATGACCACCACGAGTTGGCCCACCTTTGGCGCGCAACACAGCTTCAACACGCCTTGGCATGGATGCCACAAGTCCTCGGTAGATGGTCGGAGACAGATTCTTAAGCAACGGTCGTACAAATCCTAGATATTGCGAATTGGTGGTCTTTGAACTCTGAGCTGCCGTCCCATGACATCCCAAATGTGTTCTATCGGATTGAGATCCGGTGAGTTAGGTGGCCAGGAAATTAACTGGAATTCAGCATCATGTTCCTGGAACCACTCCAACACAATTTTAGCCTTGTGACACGGAGCGTTGTCCTGTTGGAACATTTCATTTCGAATTGGAAAAACAGAGGCCATGTAAGGGTACAACTGGTCCACAAATGATGTTCAGATTCCCTGTAGCATTCATGGTCTGCTCTACCACAACCACGGGTCCCACAGACGCCCAAGAGAACTTCCCTCAAAGCATAATACCGCCACCACCAACCTGTGTATGGCCTACTGTACATTGAGGGAGCAACTGTTCGCCTGGAAGACGGCGTATCTTGACACGGCCATCAGCTTGATGAATAACAAACAGTGATTCATCTGACCAGGCAACTCTCTTCCACTGATCCATGGACCAGTCGCGATGTTCCCGGGCCCAGCACAAGCGCAGTTGGCGATGACGCTTGGTCAGCAAAGGCACACGAGTGGGACGTTTGCTGCGTAGCCCCAAATCCAACAGTGTCCGCTGAACAGTGTGCTCCGATACTACTCTACTTGGCCCTGCATGGTATTGGGCTGTCAGCTGTGCCACTGTCTGGCTCCGGTTTTGCTTCACCATGCGAGACAGTCTCCGACGACCTTTTTCTTTGATAGCGTGTGGACGTTCAACACCCTGTCGTTTACTGCTGGTTTCACCGTCATTCATCCACTTTGCAAAAGTACTAACAACTGTAGATAGCGAACAACCCACGAGTCGTGCAGTTTCGGAAATACTTGTTCCGAGCCTTCGAGCCATTACAATCTGCCCTCTATCAAAATTGCTTAGATCCGCAACCTTTCCCATCACACACAGAAGTAAGTGAAAGAATGATTCTTCAGACTCTCCAGCAGCAGTTAAATACCACTTCCACCTGATCACGTGCCTTACGTCATCCAGGCGAGTTCATTGCAAAATGTAGGGGTGGTCATAATGTTTTGGCTCTTGAGTGTATATAGTATAGATTTTCTAGCTAGTAGGATGGATAGACAGAGTTACATGGAGATTGAAATATAGAGAAGCTGATGACAAGGAGAGATAGTTATCGATTAGTATATATCGATAGCGCGTTCAGGCAGTAAATAGGTGAAGATATTTAAGTGACGATTGGTCACCATAGCTAAATTGTAACTCAAATATTAAAGTAGTGGATTGATCCCATAAAAGGAGGATAAATATAATAGAAATCTTGTCATATAATTCATGTCTCTTGTATTTTATTCCCCTATTGCTCTAAGTTGGAACACCGCTTCTTGTTTGAATACTAGAATTGAGAACTTGTGTGCTGAATAAATAGTTGAAAAGTATTATGGCGAGTCATCCTTCACTTCCTCCCACACCTATAGTTGGGGGCCGAGAGTAGCTCACGTATGTTACAATTCTACTAAGAATTTATGAAAATAGAAAAAATTATTCCAAGTCCCAATTCGATGTGTTTCAAATTTAATGGATTAACTACATTAGTGATCGTAAATATTTTCATTATAAGTTGATTGACTGATTTTTAATTTACGGCGCCTTCAAATTCTTATGTACACTATTATCCTAGTGTTTACCGCGGTGGGGCGAGGTCAAATGACAAGAACTATACCTGAGCTAGCATTCCCTCTACAAATTACCACATCACACCAACGGAAAAACTTTGAGCCTCGGCTGATGTAACATGCATCAGCCCCTCTAAGTGGTGGATTTTTAGTGGCACTAGGACTTGACGACTCACCTGTCACAAACCATGAACAGGACCATTTTCATTTTTAAGACGGATGTATTTAGGCTGAGTGGTGCTATTAGTGCCACTCAGCGAACTTGGAAATCAGAGTTGCTTTAATAGCGTGCTGTAAAATTCGTTAGAATTATTTGTCTGTGAAATTTGACGGATTGAGTTGATGTTAGCCAAGAATGTCTTTAGGAAGACGAAGAAGCCATTATCGACAGCTCACCAAGTTTGAACGACGTCGTGTAATAGGGCTCCGAGAAGGTGGATTTTCTTTCCACGATATTGCCGAAAGACTTGGTTGGAATATATCCACTGTGCGTGATTGTTGGGAGCAGTGATGAAGGGATGGTACTACCTCAAGAAGACCAGGTTCTGGGCAGCCACGGGGCACAACTGGGAGGGAAGACAGCCGTAATTGGCGTACGGTTGTGGCGCATCGTACTGCGTCTGCAGCAGAAATTCGAGCTGCAGTTGGTACCATAGTGACACAACGAACTGTTAGAAATCGGTTACTTCAAGGTCAGCTCTAAGCCAGGCTCCCTGTGAAGTGTATTTCACTAACTCCAAGCTATTACCGTTTGCGACGTCAGTGGTGTCCAGCAAGAGTTTATTGGAGGACGGAGTGGAGATCATTTGTATTTTCTGATGAAAGTAGGTTCTGCCTTGGTATCAGTGATAGTAGTGTTGGTCAGAAGGAGGCCAGGGGAACGCCTAAACCAAACTGTCTGCGGCCTAGACACAATGGACCTACACATGGAGTCATGGTTTGAAAAGCAATTTCCTATATATGACAGCAGGAGAACTCTCGTGATTATCCCAAACACACTGGCTACACATTTGTACGTCTGTTTGGTAATTCAACCTTTAGTACTGCCGTTCATGAATAGAATTCAAGAAGGAATTTTCCATCAGAATAACGCTCGCCCTCACACCGCTGTTGTAATGCAAGGTACTCTACAGAGTGTTGACATGTTACCTTAGCCTGTGAGATCACCAGATCTGTCTCCAATTGAGCACGTATGGGATATCATTGGACGACAGCTCCAGCATCATCCACAACCAGCACTGACCGTCCCAGTAATGACACAAGTATAGCAAGCAAGTGTAATAAGATATTGCAAAAATACCCATAAATAAACAAAATTAAGTTAATTAGTTTATTTTATATACATAGATATGTATATATGTATAAATTTAATAAAAATAAATAAAACAGAAATATTCACAAGAGAGAGAAGTTAAAGAAATTTAATACAAAATTTAAAATTTTTTTAAAAACACATTTATTGTGTTTTTGGAAAATAATCTGATATTTTTCTTAGCATTGTTTTTTCTAGCATCGAATTACCAACAAATTGTTCGTTATCATTCATTTTGTTATTCGTTTCACCATTGGAATGTGCGTCTAAATAACTATGCATTCTGTTCATGGCATTCCTCAATTCAGATGATGCGGGAACCGGACTTGCAGCATTATTCATTTCATTTTTGTCTTCGTAATCTGCATCAATATTTGTTGAGCTTGGAACAAACTCCAAAATGTCTTTGTCTGCCATAATTAGGGGGTGGGGGTTACACACATATTCATCATCTACTGCAATGAATTCTTCCGATAATGCAACAGGACAGTTTGATCCGGCTGGTGTTTTCCGTATTTCATTCATTCCCAGAAGAAAAACCTTTCCGTGTTAAGCGATTTTCGTTTCGTGTTAAAAGAAAAATACATGAAAATACATAGTAGTTTGTCGGGATCGTTGTGTTATTTTGTATAAACTGATATTTCGTCTTAAGCGTTTTCGCGTTAAACGTATTTTACTGTATATCTAAATATGGATGCCAAAGTATCTAAAAACTAAGCAAACTGTGACTTTGCGGGGTTAAAACCAGTTTTGTGGTTAGCCAACCTTTCCCCTTCTGTTTGTAGTACTAAACGAAAACTTAGAATTTTAATAGATTAATCCATTTTTAATTATGTAAGAAGGTACATATGAAAAAAATTCCAAAAAGGCTTGAATCAGTGAACAGGGTACAAGCTGTTGCCAGATTTAGTGACCTAAATGCAAGCTCAAAGTTAGGATTAAAAGGGTTTATTTATAACTGTTAAAACTGGAATGTTATTTAGGGCTACACAGTACCCTTTTTCGAACAATTTTTTGGAGACATTAACAGTCAAAAGAATTTATGTTTTATGTTTAGATTATATATTATTAAGTTGATTCTGAAAGTAAACAATCAGTTTGACCAGCCACTATTTTACAGTTTTAAAAAATTAAAAAATTTTGAAGTTTTTTAAAATTTTAATAAAAGGTTCAATTTTTAAAATTTTTTAGTCATTTTAAGTGATTTATGTCTCTTAGATTATTGCAAACAAAAGTTAGTATGGACTTGAAAATCTGTTCCCTTGTCGATGTTTAATAATTATTTTTCTAGCTAAACCTGAAAAAAACACTAAAATTTTTAAGATATTATAATTAACACTATAGTTTTCTTAAGAAATAACTAGAGATCTCAGACCTAAATCCATATTAACTTTTATACAACATACGTACCAATAAATACTAGTATTTAACTCTAACAATACTTTTAAAAAATATCTCTAAATTTTACAAAAATCACAATTATAAGGGAAGTTTTAGCAATATTTTTGAAAAACTTTAAAGCAATTAGAGAACAAACTAATAAACTTACATCGGTAAAATCACTATTAAAACAAATTAGATTGATTTATCTAGAGAATGTACAAACATTTTATTCTTTATTAAAATTTAAAAATTTTAGAGAGAGCTCATCCAGTATATATTGTAAGAAATGTGACTTTCTTTATGAGACCATTATTTAAACAACAGGCCATAACTTAAAAATATCCACACAGTAAGAAATATTTTAATACATTCTTTTGAAAATAATATAAATATCAGGTTCAAAAAGTTTTCTAGAGATACATTTATATCATTTTGAGTTATCAGACTTGACATGATAGATTTTGAACAATTTAAATGCTCAATTCTTATCGAAATGGGTTTCTTTAATCTGTTTAATCAGAGAAAAGTATTTGCTTTATGATGTAATTAAATTAGTAGTCTAGTATTTTTATGTGATTATTTTCCTCTTGTATACTTAATTTTCATACTTTAAAATTTATGTTAGATGAATTAAAAACTTAGTGTGATATTCGTTTAGTTTTAAATCAATTTTATTTTACAGATTTATTACAAAGGAGAATTGGTTAAGCGCACAAAAATTTATCACATGTGATATTTTTCACACCATAAAATGTTTCAAAACTGATCTTTAAAATAATATTCCTTAATTATCGTACAATAATTCACATTCTTCGAATATAAAATATTCTAAAATCATCTAACATTCAAAATCAAATTTTTTCCCATCGTACAAAAATGTTATTTTCAATTTTAATTTAATTCAATCATTTTATGCATAAAATAAGAAAATATTACTTTTATAAAAAAATATATATATATATATCTCAATCCTAGAAATATATTGAAACTTAAATTGCATTTTTGCATGTGAGGAAAATTTCTCGAAATGTAATAATTATTTAAAATCGCAATGTAACTGCAGAAATGTTAGATGTTTGTAATTTAAATTGGTTAAAGACTAACGCAAGGAATTATGGAAGTTTAATGTGTGTTTAAAAAATGATTTCAAAGTCTTTCTATGTAATTATGTGAAAGAAAAGACAAAAAGTAAGGGATATCGATTCGCAAATGTCGTCTTCATCACACAACCGGGTTTCGAAATTACACATACTTTCTCTCTCTCCAAACTTTGCAGGCCGCGGTGGCCGAGTGGTCTAGGCATTGGATCATGGCTAGCATGTCATGGGTTCGATCCTAGTACCACTAAAGATCCGCCGTGTAGGGGCGAGATGACGTTAAATCTGTCGAGAGCTCAAACGTCCTCCCTGGTGTGGGTGTTAGGAGAGGGGTGCCAGCTCAGGTGTCGTCCCGTCACTTGACCATGGTTCAAAATTACGCGGACCGTCGCCAAAAGCCCTCGTGTTGCTAATCTGTGCGACGTTAATATTCTCTCACTCACTCCAAACTTTGCATGCCACGTCAATGTGAGAACTTTGAGCTAAGTTATTTTCTTGTTCGGTAAAGTAATCTGAGTTTGGATTATATTCTTTTACATTTCGCGTGAATTCAGCATTAACAAGCAAATGTAAAAACACCGTAATCGAATTATTTATTTCCAAATCAAAACAGTTTTGAAGCTCACAATATTTCACTCACATTCCAAGCATTCGTTTATGTTTTCTTTTTGATATATCCCCCTACAGGAAGATATTGATTAATCAGATATGAAAGCCTTTTATATTCAAAAAATGAAAAGATTTGAATTGAACACAATAACTCTTAAAATCTTATAAGAAATCAAAAAATTGAATGTATTTCGGATACAGTAGAACGTCATTTATCCGAATCAATTGGGACCAGACACCGTTCGGATACGCGATTGTTCGGATAACCGAAAATCGAATACGATCCATGCAGTATTTGATACTGAACACTATACAAATATTGAAAATCATCACATACGGGAAGCGTGCTTGAACAAAAAGCAAAATAGGTGCAAAATATCGCAATTTTGCTGTTGTTATTCTCGTCTTCATGCGTTTCATCGTCGACAGGGTCGGATTCTTCTTGCGTTGAAGTGACAATCTCATCATCATTTAGCATTGAAATCCACAGTCTTCTGCATCGCATGCCATCCAGGTTTCTACATCAACAAAACTCAGCAAAAGAGTACGTATACACCCCCTCAATTGGAAACAAACTGCCCTAAAATTCCACGCAGATGTTTACCAAATCACACAACTGAAATTCCCCAAATATGCCTCACATTGGGGTTTCCCGTCACTTTTGGCCTCACACGAAACAACTGTTGAGCATTGCACTATTCGAAAACGTATCCGGACTTTGGTTCGGATATTTGACGCTCCGGATAATAAACGTTCGGATAAACGACGTTCTACTGTACTGATATAAATAATATTTGTCTTTTTAAGGTTTAGTTAATATGAGCTTATCTTTAAAATGGACACCACAATGGATATTGTAATCCGTATGTGAAATTATTCCCTAAATAGAAATTAAACAAGTAATTTTCCAAATAACATACATTTTTGAATGGTAATTGTGATCTTTTGGCAACTAGTGAGTTCTATTTCCGTAACAGACGTCTCGTGTAGGGAAAGGGGAAGGATGTATGTTAAATCTATCTCGACTTAGTCTTCAAAATTGCGTTATGTGGGGTATGTATTGCGTATGTATGTGGTGTCCTCTCAGGACCTTGTGATCTAACTTCAAAATTTCGAAGCATAGCAGGAACCTGAAAACTCTCCACCAGCGGTTGTTTTTAGCGAGAATCTCTTGAATACAGTGACGCACACAAGGGGGGTGGGTCCCCGGGTCCGGAACCCCCCCCCCATAGTCCTTGATTTTTTTGGATTGATTATAATTCAAATGTATATAGTAAGTAAATTTTTATTAAATATTAGCAATAAATAATTAATTTTATTAATTAATGCTAACTATTTATTCAATGAACTATTTTTTTACTGTCTTTTGTTCCCGAAAATCGACGAAATCAAAAGAATATGTTGGGTGGCGTATTGGGGTATGATACGAGAATGATGGACTTTCGACCCTGGACACCCCCTCCCTCTTGAAAAATTCCTGCGTGTGACCATTACTTGGATACAGTGCTAATAATAAAATGGCATATACTATGAAATAATATCACAAAATGTTTCTGAAACTGATTGAAAACTTATTTCACGTATATACTAAATGTATCAAATTTTGAAGCCCTTTATAAATAGAATTCAAGGCGCTGAATATTTTCTTAAAATTGGGATTTGTGTGTGTGTGTCTCACCTTATTTGTAACGGTTGACAACCCTGTCTATCAGGGGCGTAGCTACCACCGTATCAATGATACAGGGCATTCAAGTTTTCGGGGATCCAACATGTGCAACATTTCAGCAATCTCAAATAATGATCACGATTGCGATAATTTTTCTTCTCAAAAGGGGGACCCCAAAGAATTTTGATACAAATCCCACTCAGACTAGCTACTCCAGTGTTGTCTATGCTTCTTCATTTTGTTTCCGAATGAATTGCGTCTCTTCGATTTTATTCCGATAGTAATCTAGGTATAAGAAGACAAAACTTTGAAATTTGGTGTCATAGTCGGCGACAAATCGCAGCCCTTTTAGCGCCTGCCGAGTGATTCAAGAGGTGAACGTTCCTCTCCGCCCACTTCCGCCCAGTGTCCAAACTCCCACCGAGGCCTGGACCTACGCAGTTGCGTCAACGAGGAAGGAAGGACACCACCAGCGAGACGAATTAACCAATAACAGAATCGCATCGCCCACACATCCAGAAAGAATTGGAAACCAAAACTGTACGCGAAAAAATAAGTAGGGCTTCTTGCGTATGCGAGCGCAATTCTGGTTGGAACAAATTTGCCAGAGATGGAAGTCAACAATGAGTTGCTGAAATGTTTCTTGTTTATGTTGTGTGATTTGATTACGCGGAGTGCCTCGTCACTGAAAACACTAGATGATTTATTAATCTCGTCTTGAGGTCGTGTTGAGGGTTTAGAGTCAAAAAGTCGATAACCAAGCGTGACCTATAATACTAATTAAATATATTTCTATATCTCTAGTGGAATTCTAATTAAATGTAATCAGTTTACTGATTATTTATTAACATTACACTGAGAGAGTTACTCACAATATAATTCGAAGCTTTGAACCGTAGCATACAACGATTGATGGATTGATTGTTTATTAAGTCGTACTTCGAAACTGCGCAAGGGCTATTAGCAACACATCTTATGATTTTGAAACACGTTTAACTCCTTAATTGGTTTGACCGTACACCGTACGGGCTACCGAAAGCTAGCCACAACCGATTTGCCCGTACACTGTACGGGCACTTTGATATTTCTTTTTTCTATATTTGATTTGCACATATTTTTTAATTCTTCTAGTGAGGTTATTAGTGCTAATGTTTTTAAGAGGTGTTATTTGTCCTTGGTACTAAAATATTTCTCATCCGGAATTTTTTTTTTTTTTCGTGGTGAAGGCGGGAATTTTTTATTGAAGGCAGGAATTTAGATTCTTGAAAATATTCGGAAGGAACAGGGATTGGTAATGCAATGTGCCTTTTGCTGCCTGAGGAGAAATGAAAATGGAAAGCCGATATTTTGTCATGGTCCCCATTGCGATGTAAGACTGAGTATTACACCATGCTTCAAATTGTGTGTGCAAAAAAATTGCACACACACAAAATCTCCTACCGTTTGAAAAAGAGGTACGAACATGAATTTTTTTCTAAGTATAAAAGAAATTCTATTAGGAGAGAGTGATGTATGGAACATTCTTCATAGCAAGCAGAGTGTACTTATAAAAAGCAAACATTTAGAGTTTGCGTGTTCCATAATTATAAAACAAAAAATAGTATAAAAACTTTAGAATTGAAAATTAAAATAAAACTCTTACATTTTCGCATTCTGTTAAGTATGTTTAGATATATGCAATAAAAAATTTGCCTTTTTTTGGAACATTTTGGGGGGAAAAACTGACATCTTAAAAAGGTTAAGTGAAACAACACAAAAACAGGAAATACCCCTATCTATTCTTTGACACCACCCTTCAATGTGAGAATGTTATAATTTTGAATCGCTTTAAGTAATGAGAACGACATCCAAACTGGAAATACCCCCGTTTACCTTTCAACACCACCCTTCATCGTAGTAGATTTAAGCCTGTTTCCGCGACATATTAAAGAATAGGATTCGAATATGGAATATTTTTTCAGACTTAAAAATATGTTCCAACACTATATAATATTAAACTTTAGCTTTCTCCAAAAAAGCAGCGGTTCTTAAACTTCCGATCGCCGCAGCCCCAATTTATGTATCAGTCTGACGTTGCGGACCCCCAAGATTTTGAACACCCTTACCCCCAATGTTTGACTGAGTGTGTGATTTAAAGCTTCTCAAAAATCCTACAATTGCCTCTACTACTTATGTAGACTTTTTTTAACACTTTTTTTTAAAAATATTACGTTATATCGTGTTTTATGTTTTATAATGTATTATTATTATTATTTTTTGCTATATATTGTTTTTAAGTAAATATCTAAATCATATAAGCTTTTGGTTTGTACTGAAAAACCTTATATACCAGCCTCTGATTTAAGGCTGTCTTCGCTTAATGTTAAAGTATAGGATCCGAATTTGGAACATTTTTTTAGATGTAAGAGAACTGAAACATTATGTTACATTCTGGCTTCGCTATCCTATAGAAGGCGGCATATTTTATCATATTCCTCACTTTTATCCGAATTATATTCCATTTTTTCTTATACAACACGTGTTTCGCCCTTTTTCTCCTATACCGTAATGTTAAATGAGCTATCCCTTTACGTATTAAGACGAAAATATAATTATTTATGGAATATTTTTTCAAATTTTAAGAGCGCTATATTACAAACAAATGTATGAATTACAATGTTGGAAATTTTTATGAAAATCGATACATTTTCTTGCCTGAAAATGTGTTCCGCGTTTAGTTCAGGGTCTCGTACATTTGGCGAAAACAACCTTAAAAAAGAACAGCACTTAATCAGAAGTATATTTATCTTCCCCCCTTGGGAATCGATATCCACAAAACAGATTTTTACTCATAAAAAGTTTCATGTGTACCAAATTTCAGGTCTGTAGTTCAAAACGAGATTTTCCCCCTACTATTAAAATCCCATAATCCCCCCTCGAGAATCTAATTCCGCTAAGCCAGTTCTTTTTTGTGCTTCATCGCAAATACACAAACTTTTTTCGCTGATTAATATAGATAATACTCGCGAAAACTTAAACATTACCAAATCAAAAGATATCACCAAATGCAGTAATCGTTCTCTAAACATGATAGGGAACTTTTGGCTGCATATCACGGCATTTGGCGACTTCGCACATACACAAACTCTTCCATAAGCAAGGAGGTTTCAAAAAAAAAAAAAACATTCATCCAAAATAAATTTGAAAAAATTTTTAGGCAGATATATTCTCTCTTATGTCTTCTTTGAAACATCACCGAAGCTCCCTGCAAAATTTTGGAGCAATACGGCGAAAGGCGTGGATTTGTATAAGTTACAATGAAATAAATATGCATATATTAATACTTAATTAATAAGATGCAAAGAACTCTTTAAATTTAGAACACAGGAGAAAAAATTTTATGTTTCTAAAATCTCTTTTTAACATTTCTGGAGAGTTGTAACATTTCGAAAAATAAAAATATCAAAAATAAAATTTATCGCTTTAAAACTTCCAAAAGGGCTAGATGGACCCTAGCAGACAACTCAAAACTAGGTTCTCAGGACTAAGGAGTGCGCCATTTTTTAGACTCCCTATCGTATGAGGATGCTTACCAAAATCAGTGAAACCGTATACTGGAAAAGTCCTGGTTGAACCCCCTGATTTTTTTAGGCCAAAAAGTTTTGCAGAATGGGCGAAAGGAAAAACAGCATATTTCAAAATGGGAAAAGCGCTAAATCTGAAGCACGCTACTTGGGTGTAAAAATTCCTGCTAAAATCCTAAAAAATGGCGCCAATTTCGGTATTTACGTATTAGCGTCACCACAGCCAAAATTGCGGTATGCGAAAATCGTTTTTTCCATATAAAACACGTACGAATATTTATTAGTTTGATATCATGGCGTGATTCGCGTGGCGCAATTTTTGCTGCTGTGACGCTAATACGCGAGTACCCCAATTTTTTGTCATCAAAGCAGGAGTTAAACCAGGATCCAACATTGTGTACTGTACATTGAAGTTATTTATTTGTCTACAATCTTGGCCAAAAGAGTGGATATTGAGGATTCCCCATGTTCGTGTATCTTTAAAAGTCAAATACACAAATAGTTTACCATAAACGATTATGATTTTTCATTTTGAAACCAGTACAGTTGACATGAATAAAAGCACACGGACAGCTCAATTTTGAACTTATTCTTATCTATTAAAACGACTTTCGCCAAAATTTCAAGCTACCTTGTTTCAATCAAATTTCAATGCCGTGTACGAAATCTTAAAGATCAGAATACCAATAACAGAAAATGTCAAAACGTTAAGAACCAGTGTTAGACAACGCAATCAAGTCCTGATGTTAAGTAAAAAAGAAATAGATCTTGGTTTGAATACAAATATCCTTAAAGGACAGATTCTTTCAGAATTAGACCAATATATTACTCAAATATCTAAAGGAACTATTTCCCCTATGCAGCAAAATAAGTAGACCAGGATCTCGCATCAAAATATACTTGAAGAGGATGAAAATAATATTACTTTTTCTTCACAGGTTGAATATTAATAGAAGCAATTAGTAACAATCCCTTGTATAATACATTTCACAAATCTTTCTTGCAAAATTTACACCTAAAAATTCGGCTTTCAAGATAAAAATCTACCAATTCCGGTGATTTGCTGCCTATTTGATGATATAGGACTATTACTTCCAAAACTTTTGCATAACAGCTAAGTATGCTTCACAAAGAAAAAAAATAGAACCTCCAGTGTTGGCATTTCGAAAAAAAAAATGCATCCTTTTCTTATAGGATTAATCATATTAACTCTATTTTTACAGCAGAAGCGCTGGCTATATGTTGAGCACTGAACGATCTGGCAGAAGCAGGCAAAAACTTATTGATTATATCTGATAGTTAGTCTGTTCTCTCTTTTCTTCAAAGTTATAGTATTCAATCTTCAAAAATTATAAGTAGACTAGATAACACGATTTTTAGGTACTTACGTATTATCGCAACAATCGCCAACGTTCAAGATAATTCTCCAAGTTGGCAATCCCAATTTCACATGCTGAATTGGCAATCATGGGCTTCGTTTCATATAATATCGCCAATAGGTTGCGATAATACGTAAATACCGATTTTTATATTCATTCTAATTTTCAAACCCAGTTAATTTTCCTTTGGATTCTGGGACTCAAAAATCTTTTGGAATGAAAAGGCAGACAAACTTGCAAGATCGGTAACACAATCTGATTTTTAAATTGACTGGATTGCGCCCCTGAGTGAGTGAGCGAATATTAACGTCACACTGTTTAGCTACACATGGGCTTTTAGAGACGAACCTCGTAGTTTTGAACCATGGTCAAGTGACGAGGACGACACCTGAGCTGGCATCCCCTCTCCCAACTACCACACCAACGGGAGGACGTTTGAGCTCTCGTCAGATTTAACGTGCATCGCTCCCCTACACGGCGGGTCTTTAGTGGCACTGGGCTCGATCTCATGACATGCTGCCATGATCCGATACCTTGACCACTAGGCTATGGCGGCCACAGGATTGCCCTTGAAGAAATAATCAATACTAACAATTTCCGAAAAAGAATGGAAAAAAACCATTGGGAATTATACTAGCAAATATCACAGACCTTTAGGTAACACCCCATCTACAGAAATATCTAATTGGACTAATAACAGAAGAGAAGATATACTGAGTATTCGCATTATTAGTAACATGATTGTAACTCCAGGACTCCTGCACAAATATCAATTCATGAATAAGAAAATCCGGGAAAGAAAATAAGGATTTGGAACACATTCTTTTAGTTTGTGACACATATACGTCTCAAAGAAATAATTTGAGAAATAGACTGAAGATAGAATGATGCTATAACATTACCTTCAGAGAACTTTTGGAATATGTAACATTTAATGAACAACATTTCAAAGTCTTTTTGCAGAAGATGAAATTTTTTTATATATATTAAATAGGAAATGAAAGACATCTACACTGGTGTAAGGAATTGAGAATTTTCAAGACTTGGATCGATTATCTCTAGAGCTACTGGACCGATTTTAATGAAATTTGATTTGTACATACATTGATACAATACAAAACAAATAACCATTCAACAATTGCAGTACACACGCATGATCGAGCGTAACACTCGTTGTAGTTGGAAGGTGTAAAACAGCGGTTGCAGAATAAACAAAAGAAATAGGTTAATGGGGGGTATGGCCCCCTCTTACAGCTATACAGGCCTCGCAGCGTGATGTCTTACTTGAAATAAGGCAGTTTATCAGTTCTTGTGGCAATTGGTCCCACTCATTCAGTAACGCTGTTTTAATTTCCTGAATGGTTCTCGGAGGGGGTTGCGAGTTGCAATTGCCTTCCTTAGAGCGTCCCAGACATGCTCTATAGGGTTGAGGTCTGGAGACTTGGCTGACCAATCCATACGGCGAATATCCTCACTCTCTAGAAATTCGTCGACCAGAAGAGCTCTATGTGCCCTCGGGTTATTGTCCATTAAAATAAACTCGGGGCCCCATACACCCCTGAAAAGGCAAACATAGGGCTCCAAGACCTCCTCCCTATACCTCACACCAGTCACAGAGCCTCTTTCAAAGACATAGAGAAGTGTACGGCCATCCAACACGATGCCTACCCAGACCATTAAACTTCCTCCGCCATAATTGTCGATTTCTCGGACATTTGAGGGTAGGTAGCGGTTCCCTGGTTCTTCCCATATAAACGTACGGCGAGAATCGGTGTTTAGGCTGAAACGGGACTCATCGGTGAACAGAACGGTCACTCATTGATCCATACTCCAATCTCTATGCTGTATGCACCATGCTAAGCGGACTCTCTTGTTTGTAGACGTGAGCGGAACGCAAACAGTAGGTCTTCTGACAAACAACCCTATATCATGAAATATTTTTGAAACAGTCACCCTTGAGACACGGGTTCCTGTGACTGCATACAAGTAACGAGAGAGCTAAGAAGTTGTAGCCTCTCTGTTACGCCTCGCTATAATCGACAAATGGCGATCTTCTGTGACCTTCGTGGCTCTTGGACGACCTTGTCCAGGCTTTCCATCGATAGACTCAGTATCCTGGAACTGTTTCCATAAGTTCCACACACGGACTCTGGGCGTTAAATTGAA
Organism: Trichonephila clavata; assembly: GCA_019973975.1. Classification (NCBI taxonomy): domain Eukaryota; kingdom Metazoa; phylum Arthropoda; class Arachnida; order Araneae; family Nephilidae; genus Trichonephila; species Trichonephila clavata. Next base: position 22,667 of record BMAO01003299.1, on the reverse strand, counting down.
CTCTCTACAAATCTGGACTTGACATTTTTTTTTCGTTTAACATTTATAAACCCCGTGCACTACGCAATGTACAACACGGGGGTATACAACACAAACATCCATGCCTTCTCCGGGATTCGAACCCAGTCCCTACGGCACCGCAGTCAGCTTCACTGACCACTATACCGGATGGGCGGCGGACTTGACATTGGTCTGCTTCTAGCTCCCCAGCCACCTCATTCCATCATCTAAACGTTGGTGGTTACTCAATTTTACTGTTACAATTTGAATTTAACCGATTACTTCAAAATAATACTAAGAAATTCCCTGAGATGTGCTGGCGAAAAAAATACGTCTTAACTAACACGCACTTATAAAGCCTGTTTTTCTGCTGGCTTCGCCTACACATACGTGTACGTTTAAGTATTTGCCATACAAGATTTGCACTATTTTCTAAAAGCGGTGGTTTTTTCATTCAGTTCAGTTTTTTTTTCATGCAATTCAATAAAATATGCAAATTCTCTTAATTTCTTACACCAGTGTATATTCATTTCAAGGGAATAATAGCCTTTGTTGCTTCATATCCCACAAAAACTATAATCTATCTTGTTGAGATTCCCAGTAAAAAATTATATGTGTTCAAGATATGATTTATACAATATACGAGGGTTGTTTTTTAAGTAAGGTCCGTTTGTTTTTTTAAAAATAACAACAATATTTTGTTTTAAAAACCTTTATTTTAGGATTGTTCATACTTTTGCCTATTTTTATACATAGTTGCCGAGTTTGTTAATGCACTTGTCATGCCTTAGAACTAAGTTTTGAAAATCCTCTTCAAAGAAGTCTGCCGTCTGGTCGGACAGCCAAGAGTTCACGGCCGCTTTCTCTTCTTAACGGCATGGCATGCTGTCAAAAGGTGTTTTGCTCCTCCACGATAACGCAGGGCATCACACTTCTCGAACGACTCGGGACGTAATTGAATCTTTTGGCTGGGAGTTTTTGGACCATGCACCATACAGCCCTGACCCTGCTCCTCTAATGATTTTCACCTTTTCGGATACCTCCAACACAGTCTTGGTGAGAAGCGCTTCAGTGACATCGAAGAAGTGAAAGCGGCCTCGAACTCTTGGTTGTCCGACTAGGCGGCAGACTTCTTTGAAGAGGATTTTCAAAACTTAGTTCTAAGGTATGACAAGTGCATTTATAAACACGGCGACTATGTAGAAAAATAGGCAAAAGTATGTACAATCCTAAAATAAAGGTTTTTTGAATCAAAATATTTTTGTTATTTTTTAAAAAACAAACGAACCTTACTTAAAAAACAGCCCTCGTACTTTGGAACGTATCTGAAGTTAAGATTTAGAGGTAAATTAAATGTTCACGCTGTTACACAATATACTTTGAGCTGTTTTAAGGAAACAAATTCATACTTGACTAGAAAAAGGGGTGATAAAAACTTGATATTAACTTATTTGAGGACCAATAAGAACTCAAAGAATTTACGCTGTGCCTTTGTTGCATAATTATCACACGGGCGCACAATCTCTGTTACTCTGTTAGAACTGTTGGGAGGAGACGTGTAGGTGTGTGCGTGTGAAAGATTAGAAAAGCCAGAGAGAAGTGCAAAAAAGAGCAAAAAATTGAAGCTAAATCGGAAGTCTAATCTCAGGAACTAATTTGATACCGAAGCGCTGCGCCTCAAGCAGCGCTTGTTGTCTAGGGATATGGAATCTCCAAGATGTTGGCCTACCTGTAACAAATCGTCAGGAAAATAATTTTAAAGGATTGCTTTTTCCTGATGAAAGTTTTTGAAATGCTGAAATAGCCTTGAATTTACAAAACTCAGTAGCGCAACAGCCCATGAAGACCAAGGCCTACTGTGCCCAACTCAGTTTTCATGACCTTGGGCACTGAGATGCATGAGCAGATGTTCCAGTCAGATTGTCAGTCTGACGTGAAACCCCCTAGTGTTTTGTTCCTAAGCAAGCTTGGTACTCATTTATCGACCCACTGCAGGGATTTGAACCCCTGAGCTGTGGCTTGGAAGCGAGGTATGCTACCACTCAGACACTAGGCTTCGCCTAGAATTTAAATGAAATAAAAAGAATGAAACACAGTTAAAAATTTTCTTACTGTTTTGAGGAGAACAGCATGAAAAAAGTTGAATACCAGGATTTTTTTTAAAAAATAATAATATAAGAGGAATTTAGAAATCCTGGAGAAAGAAGTAAAAATAAGTAAGATATTTTGAAAATGCATTGCTTAAAAAGATGAAATTTAAAAAAAACACCGAAATTTCAAACCGAAAAAAATAATAAAAGTAAAAAAAGAATAATTTTTGATTGAGGAATGTTACGAATTCGATTCCTCGACTCTTCATTCTAAAACTGTACCATTCAGCCCTATCAATTTTATATACTATTTCAAGGAATTTGTGTGAGAAAAGGATCCTCTTTAAATTCGAAACAAATTTTCCTAAACGTATACCATGCGATATATCCTTCAAATCTTCCTAGTCGATTGTATTCGAGCAAAGAAGGTTTGAGGTGACGCCAGGTAACTTCAATAGTATTGGCATGAGTGCCGGTCTCAGAATCAACGAATTAGAGCGAATGGTTAACGGTTAGATGTGTCCATAAACTCTTTCGCTCAACCTTTCATATTTCCAGCAGTCGGAAATAACAGTTGCTCCTAGTTCGATCCATGATTCAATAAGATTGAGAAGTATTTCTGCCGTCCTGTTATGTACTGCAACCAAGAAATAGTGGCCCGTCTCGCGTACTACTCCATCAAAAACCTATTGCCCTTCTAAGAAATATCCCCTATTACATTTCCTTTTTCCAACTTTGCTCTCGTCAACTTGAACAGTTTTACGCTTCCCCCTATCTTCCCTGTGTTATCCACAATAAAATTGATTAACACATCGGACACATAGTAGCGCCAAGCAGCTACAGCTTGTGAAAAAATTCTGAGTTTTCTCTGAATTTGATCGAATGAGGAACGTTTGAAAAATTCATTAATCAAAAGTAAAATGGTGGAAATAGTCAATTTGCTGCCTGTAAAAAAGAATTAAACCGGATAGGGGGGGGGGGGTATTATGGCAGCGCGAATTTGCAACGTAAGATCCGCAACTAAAAATTCGGTTGTCAAACTTTTTATGATGTTGGAAAATGATTTTCATGTCACTTCCACATTTGTCACATTTTATGAAGGCTGAAATCATAATTAAAAAAGCCCCCCCCCCCCAAAATTACTCTTAGAAAACAAAATGGACCAAAAGTGGGAATTTGGTACTCCTTTTGGTCCGTAATAATTAAAAGCACAGTCATCATATTCTTTTTAAAATATATATCCTGGTACTCACCAATGATATTAGAAGTATCCATATTCGAAAATAGCACAATATACAACAGAAGACTGATGCAATAACTTGAAGAACGAATGCAATGAAATTAATGAAAATGGTTAAATTGTTAATGAAACCGAATTAAAATCGTCTGTAATTAATAGGTTACCACGAAGAAAACAAACCAGTAAGAATGAATTATAATATACGTCATCCCCATGGCAACCACATTACCACACTATAAAAAAAGTCAAGGTAACCATATTGCAATGTTATCGCCCATCATGGTGAACACAAACAACAACTTTGCACGTAGTGCTCTGATATAAAATTAGCATCTAATCGCATAAACACTTTACGGATCAACAATGGTCAAATATATTAATATTTTTTTAATAGTGACGAATCAAAAACGTTCAACTTTGTTAAATTTCTTTTTCCCACTGAAATTATCTTTCAAAAATATCCAATAGATTTTTGGTGAATGAGTGAGTGAATATTAACGTCCCACTGTTCAGCTACACGAGGGCTTTTGGGGACGGTCCGCGTAATTTTGAACCATGGTCAAGTGACGCGGCCGACACCTGAGCTGCCACCACCTCTCCTAACTACCACACCACACCAATGGGAGGACGTTTGAGCTCTCGACAGATTTAACGTCCATCTCGCCCCTACACGGCGGGTCTTCAGTGGACTGGGATCGAACTCATGACACGCTAGCCACGTTCCGATGCCTAGACCACTTGGCTACCGCGGCCACATAGATTTTTGGTAACTAGTCTCTTAAAAAATATTAATTTTCTCCTTTTACATTTTAGTACACCTGATGAAGTCTATGTGAAATTAAGAACAAAACACAGAAAGTGTAACTCTCAATTTAAAACTTGAAGGAAGTACTTTCATGTACTTGGAATGTATTGTAGCCAGTAGTGTAGTCAAAATAATCCTTTATGAAGGTCTCAAAAGTACCCAAAAATAATATATGCTCTTGACTACCCTAGAATCATCTTTTCATATCTTTTATAATGACACAAACATGGATGGCATCAAATTTCAACATGTAAATGCATCTTGCCACAAATTAGTAATTACAGTAGAACGTTGTTTATCCGAACGTTTATTATCCGGAGCGTCAAATATCCGGACCAAAGTCCGGATACGTTTTCGAACAGTGCAATGCTCAACAATTATTTCGCGTGACGCCAAAAGTGATGGGAAAATCTAAGATGAGGGATATTAGGGGAATTTCAGTTGTGTGATTTGGTAAACATCTGCACGGAATATTAGGTCAGTTTGTTTCCAAGTGAGGGGGTGTATACGTGCTCTTTTGTGGAGTTTTGTTGATGTAGAAACCAGGATGGCATGCGATGCAGAAGACTGGATTTCAAATGCTAAATGATGACGAGATTGTGACTTCCGTGCAAAAAGAATCCAACTCTTTCGACGATGAAGACGAGGACAACATCAACAACGAAAGTAGCAAGGGTCCATCAAATGCTGACGCGTTTCTGCGTTAGAGACAGCTATGGAGTGGTAAGAACAACAATCAGACTGTTGTCCAACTCAACTACTGCTGCTCAAGAGAATCAGAAACCTTGCAGTGAAAAAACGAAGGTGTACATTGGTACAGCGAAAAATAAGTGATTATTTTCCACAATAAAGATAAAATTGCGACATTTCGCACCTATTTTGCTTTTTCTTCAAGCACGTTTCCCGCATGTGATGATTTTCAATATTCGTATAGTGTCTGGTTTCATATTCTGCATGGATCGCATTCGGTTTTCGGTTATCCGAACAATCGCGTATCCGAACGGTGTCCGGTCCCAATTGACTCGGACAAACAACGTTCTACTGTACTGGCTACATAATCCCCAGATTTCAAACTGACTGAATATATGTGGAATCTTTTAAAGCATAAGCACTGCATAACATCCGAAAAATCTTTTTAAAATGTTTTTGAGCAAGTTTGGAATGCTATAAACTAAAGCAGTGATTGGCGAATCTATGAACCGTTGGTCAGAAACTGACCCACGATTGCTAGGCAACCACTTGTTTGTTTACGCGAGTTTATTTAGATTTTCTAACTTGTGTGGATTATTTATATTCTATTTGTATTTTTTCAAGCACTGCCTTGACACAAAAACAATTTAAATGCTGTCTATAACCTTCAGTTTGATCATTACAGTTCCAAAGTTACGCAAATGACAACAAATGTATATGAAAGTATGTAGTATTTGAAATAAAGCAGAAGTGTTTACAAAATATCAAATAAAGTATATAATTTTATTCACATTTCGTTGATTGGAAAAAAAATCGACAAACCAAATGAAAATAGCCATATTTAAAGCACTTTCTTCGGATAAAATCCACTTTTGTAAGAGGTTGTGTGTGTGTGTTTAGTTATGTTTGTAGAAAGAGATTTCCATAGCACTTTTTTCCCCTTTGCGAGGCACCATGAGTACGTCTGTTATTCTCGATACTACCAATATTTGGTTCGCAGTTTAAAGCGTGCCTGTACCAGTGTTGAACATAGGGGCATCCATTTCGAACGCATTTAAAAGTAATGTGTATTGATTTGTATGTATATTAGGTATGTTAATACAAAATTTCTTTTCAAATATATATTACTGTATTCTAAATATAAATATTTTTAATTGTAGCCCTGTACTATGTCGGCAGTTAAAAAATTAAAAACAAGCCATACAAGTTTCAGACTATATCAAGCTGAATGGTTTGATAAATATGGTGTGATTGAAAGGAATAAAATGGTAATGAAAAAGTGACTTTACGTACATATAATGTAAAAAGATATTTTGAAACGTTACATTCTAATCTTGGCATGTCAACAGATGAAGAAAGAAACACGTATTTTTTACAAAAGAAAGAAAGAGAATTTTTCTCAAAGATTTTTAAAAAGATTTTTGGTTCCAAAAAATAACATTACAGTAGCTACTTTGCAAGCTGCCCATTGCATTGCTCGACACAAGAAACCACTTTCAAAAGAAGAATTTGTAAAAAAAAAAGCGTTTTTAGAATGTAGTCCTACATTGTTTGCTGATTTTAAAACGTACAAATGAATTAACTACATGTCACAATATAATTAAAGATCGAGTAATAGAATTAGAAAAAAAAATACTTTTTCGCAAATACATAACGACTTAAATTATGCAGAAATGTATTCAATTGCTTTAGACGAGAGTAATGATGTAAATGGTTATGCACAATTAACAGCTTTTGCTCGATATAAGTATGGAAATATATGAAAGAAGGGTTAATAAAACTAATAACGTAGAAAGGGAAGTGTACCAGTCTCAATATTTTTAAAGAAATTCATACTGCTTTTACAGAAATGGATATTGACCTCCAGAAAATAGTTTCTGTAACAGCACGGTGCACCTAGTATAGTAGGGGAAAACATTGGATTTATTCTGTATCTTAAACAAAATATTTCACATTCTCTGATTGAATTCCATTGTATAATACATGAGCAAGTTTTATGTGCGAAGCATGGTTTAAAAGCATTTCCCTACGAAATGTCAGTTGTAATAAAAATAATCAACTTTATAAATGGCAATTTGATTATTTCTTAAGAGGAAATTGAATGCCAATATTTAAGGATTTTGACATACAACATGCAATGGCTTAGTTAAATTGATTATTAATTGAAACAGACAATAGTTTCAATGAATTATCCAATATACATTGGTTAAATGATTTAATATTTTTATGCGACATCACTAAGCATTTTAATGAACTAAATAAAAAACTACAGTGGCAAAGACTAATTGTTTTAACAACATTTGATAATATTAAAATATTTATGACGAAACTTGACATTTTTACTAAAGATTTGGAAATGAAAATCATGAAATATTTTCCTCAGTTACAAAAACATTTCAAAACACAATTAAGTTTTGAAAACTCCATTGACATTCTAGAAAATGCAATTAAAAATATTTAATGATTATGCAGGAAATAAAACAAGCTTTTAGAAGAGATTCAATCAATTTAAAAGTTTGGAAGATACATTTCACTTTATTTTATATCCATACAAAACAGAATTTGAAACAATGGAGTTAACCGAATTTATGTGGCTAGGTATTGATAATTTAGAAATGGAATTAGTTGAATTTTGAAGCTGTGCATAGTGCGAAAAACAAAATTTGGAGACTTTATTTCTGAAATAGAAGGAAAACTGTGGGAAAGTAATGCAGATAATATTGATCCTGCAGTAAAAATTGAAAATTATATTAAACATATGGGATTTTTTACCAAATAATTTTATATATCAACAAAAAAACTAGCTAATACTCTTTTAATGATGTTCGGGTCCATATATTTGTGTGAAAAATTGTTTTCTTCAATGAACTTTGTAAAATCTTCTAATAGAATAGACTAAACAGAATGTGTTAAACTAATGAATACAAAATATGAAACTAATATTAAAAAACTATCTGAAAATAAACAGCATCAAATTTCTCATTAAATAATTTATAATCAATTTGTTTTACATATATATTTGTATATATATATGAAACAATGTAAAAATTACAACAATATGCAAAAAATACATGCAATATATTTTATGAAATAAATAATATTTCATAACATATATTGCATGTAATTTTTATTACTCCATGTTTATTCAAACACTTTTTGCAATTTGCATCAAATACTTAAGAATTTTTAAATCATTAAATCATGTTCATTTTTACCCATTCAGCCAGTTGAATTTTAAAGATGTTTAGTTTTAAAAAAATACTCAGTTAAAATTTTTAAAAATTAACTCTGGTGCAAATGGGCATTAGTGACCCCCGAGCCAGTACTAAAAAAATATGAAAAAATTTGACCTTCCTCTCAAAAAGGATCACCATCCCTGAACTAGAGGCTATATGTCAAATTGAATTGCTACTGTAATTAAGACGAAGACTAGATACATCATATATTAAAATTTTTAATTATTGCTTATATTTGACGACATAAAACTTAGTTTTTGTTTCTCATAACTATTTCAAAATAAATAAATTTTCATGAATAACCTACTTTGGGACAAGGCTATAAAAATATAAATATCTCTATTTATACTTTAAACAAATATAATGGCAACATTTGAATGGATATTTTAACTTGTAGAGATCCATAACAAACAATGCATTATTAGCAATATTCCAGAATTCATTATTACGAAAGTCAAAACTTTGTGATCTCAATGAATCATGAATTCCAGTCCCAATTTCACCAAGAAATAAATTTTTGTGGATTAATGTGAACTATAATTAATGGACACAAATTACAAATTGGATTAGAATCTATAAATCGCATAAAAGTAATTACTGAAAAATACAAATTTAAATATTTTTTTAAATCTGTAAGAGGGGAAAAAATGGAAGAATTTAAGAGTATAAATTTGTTATAAAAATATAAATTTAATTTTTTTTTTACAATACCTTTGCAACAACATTGAAAACAGAATATTATTCCCATACAATCTATAGATAAAATTGAAGTTATAAATCTGTATATAGATCTAATTTAATTAAAAATATCAATCCATTATTGAAATATAAAATTCCCATAATTGCTAATAATTCAATTATCATACTTATATAAAAAGGGATATTCTAAAATATTTTTGATATGAATACCTCGTTAATGAATTATTCATAATTAATAAATTTGAATAGGTTGATTTCACATTCAAACTTTTATTTCATCAAATTTATATTATATTTTAAATTTTTTATCTCTTTATATGAAGAACCTTAAACAAGTTATACCCAAATAACTTACATAATATGATGGATTAATTTTACTTCAATGCATGCTACACAGTTTAATTATTTTATTATTATTTGATACAATTATTTCAAAGGTAACCCTGTTATCATGCAATAACTTTGAATCTTTAAACCATATTACATCTATTTTTAATTTTTGTTTTGTTTAATATCAGATTTAAAGTGATTTTAGAAGCATTTTCATCAGTTTGAAAGTTTTACTCACTTCTCTTTCTAATGAATGTAGACCAAATCAAATAATCTGTATCTACAAAAACTGAATATCATTTTCTAAGCTTGAAAAATAAATAGCATTCCATTTTGTTCTTAAATAAAGAGTTTAAATTTTACATGAAAAAAAGACAGAAATCTCTCTTATATCTCTCCATTATTATAGCAAAAATGTAAGCATTTGTTATTATCTGGGTAACAGTATTAAAAAAAAAATGTATTTTTAAAAAGGAATTTAGAATGTAATTACAAAAAGTATTCTTTGGCAATTCAACAAATTTTTTTTATATTTTTTAAGTTCTAAAGTGTTTAAGCAATTTTTCTTGTTTCTTTAAAAAAGAAAAGATTTAACACAAGCATTTAGTTGAAACTGGGTACGAAATTAAAATACTTGACAAAGATTTTTAAAAATTACAAGAATAAATACAATAAAAAAAAATTATTTCCATTTATCATGTGAATGAACTATTTTTACACAGACTTTCCTCTGAGTTATTATCTAATTTCTTTTTCTTCCTATCCTTTTTTGATTTCGCTTTTCTTTTCACTTGCTTGGATTCTGTATCAGATGAACTAGCTTCAGATATGTTTAAAGTTGATTCTTGAACATCTGAATTGTTCAGTTCTGTGTCATTCAATCTTTCTGTGCTATTTACTTCAGTATTATTAATTTCTGAATTGTTTTTCTGTGGTTCAAGAGATGTAGGATTTAACTTTTCCTTTGATGGTATATTTCTGTTAAAAGAAAATTTTATTTTTAATCATAAATGACAAGATAGACTTGTAATATAAATTCAAGTATTCTTCTAAAAACTATTTGCTTCAGAAATTCTGATATGTTTAAAGAAAAGAAAAAAAAAATGAAATAAAAGAAATTATATCTTGAAATTATTTGAAAAATACCAGTTTAACTAAAAATAGAGATGGATTGAAATATAAAGATACATTCTACAACTTTATTAGTTTTAATAAGTACATATACCTATGTTTTATTTTTTAAACTATACGCTTTGCAATTCAAAAAATGAATAATTAAATAAATTTTAAAAAATTGGAAAAAATCATAGCAAAAAAAAAAAAAATCTTATAGAGTACTTAAATTTATAATTAACATAAATATTAAGAAACTTCACAATCAAAACACATGTATGAAAAATTCTATTTAAAATCTAATTAATGAACATAATGATGCTTTTGTACATTTAAAAAAATTAGTTAATAAGAAACATTTATATTATTTACTCCATATGAAGTTCAGTGAAAATTAAATGTATTAAATATATCTACTTTATTCTATTAACCCTCCATGTACGGCTTAGTTTTTACTTTCCAGTCCTGAAATATGGGGCGATTTTTTTATATTTTCTTTATCTATATATGTTACAATTCACATCTTAATAAGTTGTTTTAAAATAATACAAGAATTTTTATAGCTTTTATGTTTTTAAAAAATATATAATATGGCGTCCGCTATTTCAGCAGGCAGGGTTTATAAGTTAAAAAATTTTTGCAATATTTTTATTTTCAGATGAATATAATTTTTCAGCATTTTGTCTCGAAAAATGTTACAGAAATTTTGTAATAAGACAGAAAAAATAAAAGAAAAAGATCATTTTTACTTTGTTAGAATATATACATAAATATGAAAAAAAATTCCTTATTAGTAAATATGACAACTAATACTGATCTTAGAAATAAAGATTGTATTATTTTTACAGACATCATTTTTATGGAAAGTTTTTTTTCGGGTGTGATATACCTTGAAACATGACTCCAAACAAAGTCCAACTTAGCACTCTTAGCATCAAATGCAAGTCTCTTTGCATATATTCTTCCAGTATTTGTCATTTTTAAAGCAACATACAGCACATTGTCTCCTAGGTTCCTTTTTTATCAGATTTGGTGGAATGTGGTCAGCAAAATGCCTTTCTATAAGTCGAAAACAGCTAGTGCTAGCCTCGCTGGTATGTTTTGATGCAAAAATAGAAGAATATTTGTCAAAAATTTCTTTGATCACTGCTAATTTGAAATCTAGATTTATTTCTTTTTGTATACCATATATAAATTTCACAATGACTGATCCAATAAGTAGAAAAAAAATTTTCTTATAATACTTTTGTTGTTGTTTTCTTGTACATGGGTAATAGAACATCTCCTGATAGCCTCTGTTGATATCTTTCATTGTTAAGTTGTAATCATAAATCCCTTTTGGCTTTAGTGTTTCCTTTGCTGTCCCAGAATGAACTGAAACAGATAAAGTATCATAGATAGTACTAGGCATATTTACTATTTTTTTTATTCTTCCAGTACCATAACTTTTCCACCCTGATATGCAATGTGTTGTCCCTTTTCTACTTTTTCTTTCGCAAAACCTGGAGGTAAATTTTTTCTGTTACTGTGGAGTGTACCATATATGTTCGTTTTCTTTTGAACAAGAATATCTCTCAAGTTTGGAGACATATAGTAATTATCAACAGTAATGCAAAATTACTGTAATAGGTGAGGAACAACAGCAGTTGATTGTGAATATGATGAGTATTCTGGTAACAGAAACATAACCTTTCCTGTATACAAAAGAAGTCACATATGTAACCTGATGAAGCTTCACATAGCATGAAAAATTTTATTCCATATCGCGAACACTTTAAAGGAATATACTGTTTCCATGACAAATGACCTTTGTAAAGCATTAGTGATTGATCTACAGTCTTTTTTCTAATGAGCTCAGTAACATCATAAATTTTCCATAACTTTGCAGAAGGATGGGTTGATGGATCAAAATTTTCCTTATTGACAAAATGGAGACTTTTCATCAACAAGTAAAAACAATCATACTTTATAATTTTTGAAAATATTAATGTGTTTATAGATTCTCTTTTCAACCAATACCAATGATAATCTGGCTTTTTTACTAGAACTTGCAAAAATAAAAGGACAAAAAATAGCATCATTTCTACAACATTTGTTGGAATCCAGGATTTATGCTTCCCTAGATTAGTAATGTTGAGAGGCAAATCTATATGTTTCATTTACTATTAATTCTCGTAGGTCTATCCATAAATAAGCTGAAAAATTCCAAAGGTCCATCTTCTTCACTTATATTTGCAAAGTACTTTTGGATCACTGGAATCAAATGGGAGCATGAGGAGGGTTATTCATACTTATTTTCATCCATGAACGAGCATTCTGAATTGTTCCACCATTATCGGAATCTTCAGTTTCACTTCTAGGTAACTGAATTTCCAATGAGTCTTCACTATCATCCTCACTGCCCAGATTTATGAAATACTCCATAATCAAGATATTCTCGATTGTGATTCCCACATGTAATGCCACTGACACTCGGCAGATCCATATCTTTCATAAATGCTTATCACGCAAAAGACAAAGAAATTCAAGCAAGAGAAAAGAAATTCCTGAATTCTCTAGTGCCATCTAGCAGTGAAAATAAACATCAAATGATTTTTTTTAACCTATGCAGGGAAAGAGTGGGATCAGTACTGAAATAACGGAAAAAAATTCGCCTGTAATTTTCAAATGACCCGTAATCAGGGGCGAAATTGATAACCCGCTCAAATAGCAGGAGCCATATGCGGAGGGTTAATAAAAAAATTAGGGATCCTCAACTTAAAACTGATTATCAAATTGTATGTTAGATATCTATTTCTATTACTGTTACAATTTTCACTCACGGAAGCTATGAAACCCAAAAATTTAACCCGACATCAAAATAATGTAAAAATAAACAAATGAAGTTTCATTTACATACATACATTAAAGAAATATAGTTTAAGAAGAAATAGCGAAGATAAAAGTATTTTTTAATCATATAAGGTTACTTAAATTTAGAAATTCCTTAAATAAAAATTAACAAGAATTCTAAAATAGAAATGGGTAATGCATAATTAAAAATATTAGAACAAATGAAGAATTAATTAAAAATGAACAAACAAATGAAGTTTCACTTACATACATACATTAAAGAAATATAGTTTACGAAGAAACAACGAAGATAAAAGTATTTTTTAATCATATAAAGTTACTTAAATTTAGAAATTCCCTAAATAAAAATTAACAAGAATTTTAAAATAGAAATGGGTAATGCATAATTAAAAATATTCAGAAATGCAAAAATAAAAGAAAAAAAAAATCAGAAATTTTCAAATATGAATAGAAAATTGCTCTATTACACATGCTTACCCTCCTAAGGCAAGAATTAATTTTTTCCTGACCAAACGACCTCTCTTCAATAATTTCTTAACTTGAAATTTACTCATTCCATTCAAAAGTGGAAGAATATCCTTATGCCTTTCAAGAAGGGACTAAAATAAAACAAATTGGAGGTATGAAAGTAAAAGAAATAAAACAGATATAACTATTCAGAAAACAAAAATTCATTTATGATTAAAATGCAACAAAATTTATTTAAAAAAGGACAAATACAATATTGTTCTCTTAGATATGCAAAATGTTAATAAAAAATTTTCATCAATTCAGAAAATGTTTAAAAATTATAAATACATTTCATCTTAAAAAAATTATATATATAAATACCTTATTCGTTTTTTCTTTTATTATAGAATAGGCAGCATAAATCACATTTAAGAGTTCTGTCAAATAAAGTGGCTTAATTTTTGGATCGCCCAGTACATTTTTAAGTGACTAAAATGAAAGACAATAGAAAATATTAATTATATAAGGACCAAAAAACAAAATAATAAATGAAATACATATAAATACATAAAAAGAAAATAGAAATATTTTCAAACAAAATCCATACATGCACAAAGAATAATAAATTTATAAAAAGCATAGGCCTAAAAACTAAAACATAAAAGTATACAGTATTTAAATCACTATAAAAATAATATTCAATTTCTCAATTTTTGCACAATTAAAAAAAACTGAAATATAGAATTCTCTAAAAATGTTTTATTCCCCCTATAATAAACTCTACAAAAACTACCTACCATATTTACTCGAATCTAAGCTGTGTTTTTTGGTAACGTTAATGCTACTGAAAATCAGGCACGGCTTAGAACTGAAGGGGGGGGGATTTGTAGGATGGGGCAATTGGAGCAATTACAGGTTCATGTATGTATTGAAAAGTTAATAATACTGGTAAACTGTCTAACTATTCCCTTCTTATCAGTTTTCCTTTTGAATTTATTTTAATTTCATAAAATTGGATATCCATAAACCCATTTCCACTATTTTTCCTTTTCCCCAAAAATTTGCAGTTTAGAATCGATGGCTGCTTAGATTAGAGTAAATACGGTATATATATATTAATAAATGATTCATTTATGTCACGTATGGGTAACTAGCAGCATGTGGGCTACATGCGGCACACCAAGACAGTAAAAAATCCACTTTGAATTGGGATTTTTCTCTTGTGTCTTTTCTCTTTGTTGGCGCCTTCGAAATTAATTGGCGACTTCAGGATTGCCAAAATTAACTTATGTAACGCGCCCCCATTGAATTATAATCAGAACGCCGATCAACGGATCGAATGAACGGATGATGCTTTGAGCAGTGCGCTTTAAAGCGATTTTTCTTCTAAAAACCTGTAAATAGTGTTAATGTTGGTGTGTGTGAGTGTAGTGCTGTCAATGTTATGTTTAGTCATCAATAAACTTATTCGTATACCAAGGGCTCTTCATTTACTACATAGAACATTAAAAACAAAATTACAGTCCTCTTGCTCTCCATTGAATTCTCGATGAATCACTCTTTGATTTGTATTTTTCATTATTAGGAAAACAGAATTCCTTTATTAGGAAAATAAAGTAACTGGCAGTGTCTCTATTAAGAGATCATCTGAAGAGTTTGGAGGAGAAGGTCACAAGAAGATCTCAAGATTGTAAAAAAATGGGCTAAATTTAATTTGCTATGTTATCTCATTGCTGCATATATTGATACAGCACCTGAAGAGCTACAGTTTGAATTTATTGACTTGCAGTCAGATCACAGTGTGAAGGCAATGTTTAATGCTATGACATTGACTTTTACAAATCTTTGCTTGCCGAAGAATTTCCATGCATGGCGAAATTTGCTGGTGAATTGTACTTGATATTTTAGTCAGCATATATTTGTAAGTAAAGTTTTTATTGCATGAAGAACAGGAGTAAATAAAGATGCAAGTACAACATGTTGACAAACTTGCAAGCTCTCATGAGAATTTAAACAAGCAATCTCACTCCTGATTTCAATAAATGTAGAAACATACCATAAGGTACATTAAATTGATTCTAAAAATGCCTACAGCTACAGATAATATGCAATTAGCATGATAAATATATTGAATAAAACTGACACTATTTCATTTAACTAAAACTTATTTTGCTTTTTTTAATAATGAATACAATCATCTTCAAGAGATGCGGCCCTCTAGTATCCTTCACTTCCACAAAGTGGCCTGTGAAACAAAACAAGATGCCCACCCTTGATTTATATGATAATGCATAAATTAATAGTTGTACTATATTTTGCAAGGTTCTAATTCTTAATTTTTATTTTAATAATGTTGTATGTTAATCCAAAATTAATGACTTTGAAAATTCTACAACTTTTTAAATTGTTTAGCAGCCTGTAAAAAAATTCAAGTAATACAACCGATACAATGTTTTAAAATGTCCTAATTAATACCTTAATAACATTCCATTTTATTATTAGCAATTGAAGACTAGAAACACCAGAATTCCCATCTTTTATCTTTCAGCTGTTGGAGATAGATCATGGAAATTTGCATTATTCCAACTATTACAGAACATATTAATCACTTTTTTAAAAAAACAGCATTTTTTAAAAATATTTTTTTTTTCAAATGGAACTCTATGGGAATTTAGGCTATATATTTTTCACTGCATGTCTTCATTCTGTTAATACACTCTTTGATTATTGTCAATGGACCTTGTAATTTTGAACCAAGAAGTGGATGACACCTGAGCTGGTGTATTGCACTTCCCAAACTTCTACACCTAACCAAATTAGGAATTAGAAATATTAAAGTTTTTAAAATGTGTTATTGAAATGAAATAAGAGCTAAAATTTTTAAAGTAGGTATCTTTTTCCTTAAAACTGAATAATATGTATAGACATTTTCCTATTTATGATCAGATTGTGGTCTAAGAAGACTGTTCATAACTCAGAAGTGTTTGAAAGCTATTATCCACAACAATTATTTCTACAAATATACTTATGACATCAGAATTATTAAACTAATCCATTTATTTAACTGAAAACCATTTTACCAAAATAACTATCTTAAAGTATATATCTTAATAATCTATATAAAAGTATATCTTTTTGTTAATAACTTATAAAAGTATATTAACAAAAACATCAACTTTCCACTAAATAACTGTGATTCTTATTTTATGTCCCCTCCATATGTTCATAGTTCATATAAATCAAAGTACTGGTATTCTAAAATCTTATTTTAAAAAGAATCTGCGCCTTTTCTTTACATACAGTAAATATTATAATTCTTATTAAGTTCAATAACAAAAAATTTCATCAGAAAGAGTTACAGAAAATATCATCTATATAACAAACCATTCAAGTTTTAAGATCTCTTAAATACAAGTGTGAATAAGTGATTTTTATGCTGCAAGAGGAAATTGAAACTAAGCTGCACCAAACAACTGTGTAAAATATTATAAACAATGGTGTTAGTAAAAACAAAAATATGCAAATAAAATAATGAAAAAACAGAGAAACAAATTAATACATAACAAAACCAAAACAGAAATTTATCAGTGTATCACACAAATAATTTGAGATGCATAATTGTGGTTCTAGATGTTAAAAAAAGAGAGAAATGGATGACAGAAGGATGGAAAATATCCCTGTTTACTAAAAAAAAACCATGAGAAGGGGAGAAAAAAGTCACAGGATACTTTGGGTTCATGATGCCTGTATTTACCTAAAGAAAATAAGACCAAGAGGAGTAAAAGTTATATATAAAAAGCATTTACCTCCACAGCATTAGGTATTAAACTGTTTCCAATGTCCAACCACTGCTCTGTAGTTACAGAAGTTTGCCCCTAAAAAATAAATAATAAATTAACATTTGTTAGCAGATATTAAAGATCTAGTAGTTCAGATAAAAGGAAATAAAACAACAAATTCAATTTAAAAAGTATCATGTAATTTACCTTAGAAAATTTGAGAGCTTCAATTATTAAGCCTAAGCATTGCGTTCTTTTAAAAATTCGAATGTCTGTGTCAAATGCATATTCTCTACAAAGTCCAATAAAATTCCATGCTAAATCCTACAAGAACAAAGTAAAAAAATTAAATATACTTCTTCCATTAATAGCACAATTCTATATTAATAGTATTCACTGTTCCAGTAGCTGAAGATATACTATCTTTCAAAATCATACTGAAATAACTTCACTGAAAAATAAAAATAACAAAAATCCTTCTAACATGATATGTTAATAGGTAGACAACCCGTGGCATGGCGCAATTTTAAAAGTGGCATGCAAAGACTAACGAAAAAATTAAAAATTTGAAACAAATGATAAATAACATATTTTATTGCAATTTTATTTAAATATGGTCGTCTCAGACAAAAAATACCCCTAAAAATTTGGATCAACATATGTTTGTGAATATATGTTTCCTTTTATTAACATAAAATCAAAATATTGCTCAAAACTCGCTAATATGCACCTAAAACAACCTAATTTTGTTAGTGTGTGACTTGGTAAAAAAACTACAAATTCAAAAGCCACAGTAAGTACAGACTATTTAGTAATTCTGTAGAGTTAAATCTTTCACGTTTTTCCTTTTTATTTTATACCTAACAAATGATAGAACCTGTAAAATGTTTACTGACAGTAAAATCTAAGTTTGCACTTTTGTCTTACTTAAATTATTTTAAAATTCCTACTAATTAGACTTGCATTAAAAATAGGTTATTTGCATAAAAATCCTATAACAAGCTTATAAGTAGCATTTTTTCACATTTTCATTTTTTTGTTGTTGTTGGAAAAGTTGGAAGTGACACACATCATATTTTTATCAGAAAGAAGCACTCTTCCCAAAAAGGTTGGCCACCCCAGTGGTATGTAACATGTGACAACATCACTATCTAAAAAAAGAGCATCTTCATAATTAATTCAAATTTAATTGTAATTAAGATTAAAAAACTAAATTGGTTCAATTAAAAAATATTTTGATGTACTGTGAATGTATATCTATGTAATGATTTAAATTAATAATTATTTTAAATTTGAATCTTCTTTATTTATAATATTTAATTTATAAATCAAACACCCTATTTTGAAATGTGTCTCATTTCCTCTTTTTTCTAAATGATTAAATGATTATTTTGATAGATTTATAGAAAATTTCTCCTGAAAAAGATTACACTTTGAATTTTTGATATATTTATTGTTGTTCTTAGTAAAAGAGTAGCAAAATAGCTTACACATGCCTTACAAAGCGGTTTCAACTTTTCCTTAAAACAATGATGTAATTTCCATAAATAACCAACAATTCCCTCCACTTGAACACATGATTGTATTTTTTTATATTATGTTTTTCCCTGTTCATCCTTAAGTATTTAAACCTAGAATTTGAGTAATTCCCTCTCTTGCATTTTAGCTCTTTGAGCAAAGCACATACTTGAAATAATTCTCCTGGTGTTAAAATGAAATAAATGATGTGAAAAAATATTAAGAAGCTTTCAGTACCACAACTACTTATCACATTTAATCAAAATGAATATTTTCTCAGCAATATATTTCATCTATATATTTATTTTTTAAATTCAAAATTATTTTTTAATTAAAAAATTATAATACAAAGGATTAAAGTTACTCTGTGATAAACATTAATAAAACACATACATAGCGTTATATGCCTGAATCATTATGTATATAGGAGAGTATTCTACTTAATATTAATTTAAAATATTTTATTTTAAAATACCTTAAAGGAAGACTACTACAACATAAATTCAAAAATTAATGATAAAATGTTATCCAAAAAACTTACTGAGCATGATTCCATAAGAGATACAAAGAATTGTGGAAGCATATTACTGCTACTAAAAAAAGAAATGACAAAAATATACAATGAATAAAATTCAGTAAGTACATCAAAGTGAATTTCTTTAAAAAATAATTTTTATTACCTGCCCTTAACAAATGCTTCCAATGCTGACATATATATTTTCAGATACATAGGATGCTCCTTAGATTTCTACATAGAATAAAAAGTACATTTGATACAATTTGATGATTTCAATGACTGCAAATTTTAAATAACTGGGTGAAGACAGCAATTCAGTAATAAGTGAAAAATGTCTGAATATCTTTAAAAACAAATGAATAAAATGAAACCCAATTTCTTTGATCTAATAATATTAAATAATCAATCTTTATAAAATTCAATATAAAATTAACTAAAATAAAACTTAAATAATAACACAAATTAGTTTTAAAAAATAAAGTTTTATATAAATACTTTTTCAGGACTCTTCTGAGCTTCTAATCTTCTAAAACAGAGAACCTAAATAATAATTTCAATGTTTTTGAGATTTAAATGAAAACCCAATCAAGGTACTTAATTTTAAAATAGCAGGAAAAAAGAATACATAATATATAAGAACTTACCATAAATACACAAAGGGAATACAATTTCTTTGCAACAGCCATGTTGGTTTCTGAAAAGTAACATAAGCAATTAATTTTTCTTAAATTAGTGGTTCTTAAACTTTCGATCACTGTGGCTTCCATTCATGTATCAGTTTGACATTGCAGGCCCCCCTCCCTGACCTAATATTCTTGACCAAAATACATGTTCTATTAGAGTTTTTTTTATTAGAAAAAATTCAGTGATCAAGTTTGGGATGGTTCATCTTTCAATTTTTTTACGAGGCCTTTCAATTTGCAAAAGTGGGAAATCTTAATATTAAATGAAAACTTTGTAGACCCCCTGGAAAGATGCTGGGGAACCCCAGGGGTCTGTGGATCACAGTTTAAGAGGCACT
Organism: Trichonephila clavata; assembly: GCA_019973975.1. Classification (NCBI taxonomy): domain Eukaryota; kingdom Metazoa; phylum Arthropoda; class Arachnida; order Araneae; family Nephilidae; genus Trichonephila; species Trichonephila clavata. The sequence goes on along the minus strand of BMAO01003299.1, from coordinate 2,326 downwards.
GTTTTAAATGATTAATATTTAATATACAAGAGTTTTAAAAAAAGCCTTACTATTTCAATGAACATATAGTCAAACCTCCATAAACGAAACTCTATTTCGTGAATTATTTTATTTTACAAACTTTTTCCAGGAACCAAAACCATTTCACGATTTTTTTCATTAAATAACAAATGCATTTCATTAAATAGCAAAATGCATTTTCTATTTAATTAACTTTTTCTCTTGGGATTCAATTTTTTATCTCCCTATTTTTAAAATATTTCTGGCATTTCAAATTACTCTCTCTTTTAACACATTTTCTGGTGGTCAATTACCCTGTACTGGTTTTACCATGTTCCTAACTAACCTAGAGAAATAAAATTGCCATAATTCTGAGCATTTTATTTTTTCAAACAAAAAACTCAAATAGATTAATGGACTTTTTTCAGTGATTAAATTTAAGGATGCATATTATCATGTATCTTTTAAATTACTGGTTATAAAATAACATACATTTAAAATTACTAGTAGGCTTAAAATTGGAAAATGTCATCAAAATTCATTAATTTTAACATGAAATATTTTTTTTCTTGCTTTCCTTGCAAATTTCTTTTTGATGGGTAGAATATATAAAATAAATACATATTAATTTACAAAAATGATGTTAATAATTATTTTTTAATAATATATAGTTAATAAATTTAAAAATTTTTACATGGTTCATTAAGTACATTGAAGGATGGATCTCTAATGAATTTTCCACAAACACCCTTTTTTCAGGACTTAGTGACTTCGTTAAATAGAGGTTCAACTGTATTTCTAAAATTATATGCAAAATGCTAGAATTTTTTATGTACTATTGTACAAAAGAAAATTAGAAAGATGATCAACTACCAGATTGAAATAAATTATGGGATATATTGGTTATTGAAAAAGTTTTACATTTTGTTCTCTTTCAAACATTTAGATAATGCTTCAAATTTTATTATATTTAACTACTTAAGCATGCATTTGATGCAAATCAAAATTAATGTTTCCTTTTTTATTAGGGCTTAAACATTTTTCAATGGGGAGATTGTACAATAATACATTTCTCAATATTCCTAGATGGTTAAAAAAAAGAGCAAAATTTGGCTATTCCATTCACCATACCAAGTAAATGATTAAAATACATTGTCAAATATGTGATATAGTAAAAAAATTTTAATTTGCAGTTTAATTTTTACTAAATTGATTTTCAACTATTCTATTTTTATTTTTATAACTGCTAAATACTAAATATCTTCAACTTATTTTAATACCTAACATTTGAACAAGTTTTTAAAATTGAAAAAAATTTCAGCTAATGATAAATAAAAGCATAAGAATATTAAACCTAATGCATACTAGTAAAAAGTAGGATAATTTATAATAAAAGAATAAAGTAGCATGATTCTTCAACACTTGATGTAGACACTTAAATAATTTTGACACACAGATATTAAATAATAGTAAATTAATTACTGTGTAGCAATCCCAGTGGTCAAAACATAACTTGAGAAGCAATCAAAGAAAAATTAATTTTCAACTGAATGCTCTCTATTATATTTTTTTCATTCAATAAATAAATTCTCATATAAGGACAATATATCAAAAAAGTCAACTCCTATAATTAATTCTTTACAAATTGTTTATTTTTTTTTTTTTTTTTTTTTTTTTTTTTTTTTTTTTTTTTTTTTTTTTTTTTTTTTTTTTTTTTTTTTTTTTTTTTTTTTTTTTTTTTTTTTTTTTTTTTTTTTTTTTTTTTTTTTTTTTTTTTTTTTTTTTTTTTTTTTTTTTTTTTTTTTTTTTTTTTTTTTTTTTTTTTTTTTTTTTTTTTTTTTTTTTTTTTTTTTTTTTATATAAGTATTAGTATTAACAGTTTCTGTTATGTTATCCAATTTTTCCAACTTTGTAACTCTATTAAGTTTTTTTTAAATAACAAATGAAGCAAAAATTTAAAATTGAAAAAAAAAATTTTTAATTTAGAAATATTAAAATGAGAAATATTTTATGTTTTATTCTTTTTTTAATAATTAAAAAATTTTTAACAAATTTTATGAACATGAAATTATAAACAAACCTTTATGGCACTTGGACACAAAAGTTTCTAAATGCTCCTTCAGCTCAGACCTTTTAACATCATCCAAATGTTCAAACTAAATTTTTAAAAATTTTATAATTTAAAAAATAAAAATTAAAACCATCATATATAAAAAACCAAAGTAACCAAACAAATGTTGTTTAAAAAAAAACAGATTTACTTTTAAAAAAAATTGGATTACATCATAATGTATTGAATTTTTATAATAAAGAAAGAATTGTCACT
>BMAO01003298.1:0-19032 GCA_019973975.1 Trichonephila clavata | reverse complement strand
ATGTATAAAAAATCTTTTTTCTTAAAATTAACGGTTTAAAAATGTTTTGAACAAATATATTTGTTTTTGCCCTCTATATTCATATGTACACTTCTAGCTTCAGTAATGTACAATTGTTTAGATAAACTTTTGGGTTTGTAAAAGTTATTTTGCTTTGACTAAACATTTTATAGCAAATTTTAATTATATTTGTATACTTCTTTGATAATTTTTGCTATTTATACCAGTTTAAATTATTATTATAAAAGTTTCTTTGCAATTGTTTGTAAATTGAACAAAACCTTTTCTTACACAATTATGTATATTTGAGGAGGAATTCTGATTTATTTTATATATTCAGTAAATACAAAAATTTTTGTAAATTGCTTTTTCTTTGCAAATTTATTTGTTTTAAAGCATGCATACTTATATAATGAAATTTCTAACTATCCAAATATGTCGGGCTTTTTCTCCATTAAAGGCTTTTAGGATTTTAGAAATCATCTTGTAATTATTCATTATATATTTAATAAGGAAAATATTTCCATATATAAATAAATTTTTGGTCCCGTAAGTATATAATTGTTTTTAGGTACAGTTTGTAAAATGTATTGGAATTAGTAGTGGGGCCGGAGTTTTACAAATTATGATTGTTTTTGACTCACTAAGTTATATATTTATATTTCATCCTTTTTATATTATGAGTAGAAGTCATAAACAGTTTTATAACAGTAAAATAAATTTTTGTTTTATATTCAAATTATGCTATTATATTGATACTGAAAATAATAAGTTAGTTTGACAAGCCATTATTTAACAATTTTAAAGCATTGAGCATTTTGGAAGTTTTTAAAACTTTTATAAAATACTAAATTATTAAAAATATTTAATTATTGTAAATGTTTTATATTTCTTAGATTATTGGAAACAAAAAGTATAGAATTTAAAATCTATTTCTTTGTTGAATTTTAATAATTATTTTTATAGCTAAACTGGAAAAACACGAAATTTTCAAATATTAACTTTAAGATTTTTTGAAAAACATAACTGGAGCTCCCAGTCCTAAATCCATATGAACCTTTATGGATCATATGTTTGGAAGTATTTACAAGATATTTCAAGATTAGAAAAAAAGCGTTAGGGATTAGAAAACACATTTTCAAAATTAAAAGTCTGAAAAAAACACATTTATAAAATTTGGAAAGACAAAAACAAAAACTAATAGTGTCTGTAAAGTTCTAATTTTTAATGTGTTATTTTCCAACTTATGTTCTACATCCAAACACTACTTGAAATAATTATGACTAAAAATTTCTTTTTTAATTCAAAATATTCTTTTACGCAATATTAATAACATTTGTTACTTTGATAGATTATTCGGTTTCATCTTAACCTAATATTTTCACAGGAGTTTTAAATACACAAAACATTTATACACACAAAATAATAGTGATATAAAGATAATCCCGAAATCACCAAGTTTGTAAATAATGTCAATTTTTTTTTCTAAATCTGGGTAGTTTAGCAAGTTTGGGTTTTTGTTGCATGACTTGAAAATACTAAAGTAGTACTACAAAATATTTACTATAATGTAATTTAGACATCAGGGAAATATTTAGTTCTTTCTACAACATTTGTATTCAGAACATTTACATTTTGAAGTCTAATTGTAACATCATCTGTGAAAGCTGGATTTTAGATTTATAAATTTCAGTCGCGTATTCCTTCCCTTTCAAATGTTATTTCACACAGAAGCCTGCTTACATTTTTGTCATGCCATTTCTCAACAGGAAAAAATTAATGAAAACAAAGTAAAAAGCTTTTAAATTATATAAATTATGTGTACAAATAAATATAGTGGTCTTTAAATCAATCTTAATTAAGTAAATGTGAGAGAACTCAAAAGCTTCAAAACATAGCAAACAGAAATGATTTTAGAAATTAAAATTTCAGTAAATACCCATTTCACACGAAAAAGTGGCTTGTGTTCAAAAATATTTTCAATTAATTTAATTTAGAATTGCAAAAATACTTTAAAGTGAATTCAAAACTCAAATCAAATCTCAGAAAACTTAAAATTTCTTAAAACCTAATTGGTTTTCAGGTCTTCTGGAATGTATGCTTTGTCTAAGATCCAGCCTCGAGTCTAGGCTTTTTTTACAGTTTGAAAGTATCCTAAAATGATAAGAGAGAGATCCCAGTTCAATTGGAGCAAGCTTTCCAAATATATGGGCCACAATTTTTTTTAAAAATCCTGATGTTTTTGTTATTATGCCTTAAATTTGGAAAAATTCTCGACACTTAAGAGAATATTATTTAAAAACCAAAAATTATAATCCGTTTTTTCCACATGTGTAATTTTTTTACAAAACTACCCAAAATTTTTAATATAATAACATTTCAAAAGAAAAAGGTAGGGTTTTCTTGCAATATAGAATGAATTATGAGGATAATGAATTTTTACTGTTAATATTTAAGAATAAAATAACAATTTGTAAGGTTGTGACGGGTGATTACGCGTTTCACTAACCTTCTCTCAAAGTCTTTTAAATTGTATTTATTTTAACCAATCCCCGCTGAGAGCTAAAAGTGTGACTTATGCAAATAAGATAGTTTCGGGTTTAGCGAGTTCGAAAGAGATATAAAGGGAGAAATGAAATAAAGAGATGAGGATGACTACGTGTTTTGATAGAGGAGTTAACTACGTGATTGATTAAGAAGGTGATTAGTTTAACTAAGTGAAGTTTGTTAGCTGAAGGAAGATTATTGAAAAAGATTCATTAATTCGGTTCGGACGTAACTGAAGATATCCAGGATTGAAACCGCTCTATAGATTCTACAAGTATTCAAGATTCCTGTCTTAAAGAGATATCAGGTCTGTGATTTTATAGATTATATTTAAATGCGTAGTTTGATTGTATGCGTTATTCCCCGTGGTATCAGTTAGTTTCCGTCATTCATAATTGAATTCTGATCTCACTCCACTATAATTTGTTGTTCTTAAAGTTTGATTAATATTTGTGTATTTCTATCTTAAGGAATAATAAATAATAGTGATTTATTATTTACGTAGTTATTAATTATGAATCCAACATACCCAAATTTAGATAATGTGCAAAGAGGAGTTAATAATCATAGGGTAGTGAGAGACTACGACACTGGCGCCCAAACGAAATACCGGAATTAAGAGCAGGTGCAGGATTTAGAGTTTTGCCGGCGTTATTTTTTTCGGGTAAAGAAAATGTGTCTGAGTTTATCTCGAATATTGACGACAATATAGCCTACTATGAAATACCGGTGAATCTATCGTGTGCATATTTAAAAGGTCATTTAATTGGGAGAGCGTTAGACTGGTTTGAGGTAATTGGCTTCGAGTGTGTAAATGAAGAAGCGACTGCATTTGCAACACTTAAAAAGAAATTATCAGATAGTTTTCCGTAATACGGAATAAATCAGAGCTAGAAGCTCAGTTTTTTTCATCAAAACAACGGAGAGGTCAAGCCCGTCAGACTTTATTTTTCAGCTGTTAAAAATTCATAAAACTCTGAATTTGAATTATGATGAGTTAAAATTGATTGATCACATAGTAATGCGACTAGAACCCCAAATAATGGATTATTTAGAAGTTCGAAACCCCACAACGAAAACTCAATTGATAGAGTTGGTAGATCGGTATGAGGAACGTCATAGCTGCAGGGAAAACCAGGGTTCGAGTAATAATTTTGCTAGACGAAGTTGGGATGTGAGTAGGAATCCTGAGAAAGAAGGAATAATAGAAATTGGAGAGATACTGGGGTCGGAAATAGTCAAAATGATCAAAGAGGACTAGGCAGGGGTGCGAATAATTTTTCTCGTCGTAATTATCAAAATCAAGGATTCGAGGGTGGAAATCGCTACAATCAGCCAAATCGGAGAACAGACCGGTATCAGAACCATAGGATGGTGGTTAGGAAGGGTCCTAATGATGATTCAGCAAAGCAGAATTGGAGGCGTGTTGATTGCAACAGCGGAAGGCAAGAAATGCCAATTTAAATTTCTAAGAGATCGTGTTGAAAGAGATCCTCCTAATAAATTAAACTTAATTCATTGCGATTATCACCAGTTGAACTTCCGTATGTGCCGATTCTTTTGCATGATACATTTCTAAAAGCGCTCTGGGATACAGGTGCGGAAAAGTCATTTATTTCAGAAAAAACATACCGATCATATTTTTCATTCTGTCCTATTAAAAAATCATTAGCTGAAGTAGTTACAGCTCAAGGGTCACAATGCAGAAATTTAGGCACAGTTGAGTTAAGAATTAAAATAAGAGAATTTTCGAAGTTGTGGAAATTTCATGTGATTGCTGAGATGCAAGATCCATGCATCATAGGTGTTGATTTTATGTCACATGCAGAGATTACTTTTGATTTTGTTAAAAAATCTTTAATCATTCCGGATTCGCAAATTGAGAAATTGGCAATTTCGGACGAACCGGTACGGATGGATTTATTAAGGACTAAGTTAAAGGCAGGGTAAAAACAAAAGTTGGCGAAGTTTAATGTAGAATGGGAACATCGCCCAGGTACGCAAAATTTAGTGGTTGATATGTTGTCTAGAAACCCGTTAGAAAGTAATGAAGAACCAAAAGTGTCTTGTGCGGTGATTAGATCGTTAGTATTATCGTCTAGAGAACAGTTGAGAGAGGAGCAGAGAAATGACCCGGAATTTGGGCACATAATGAAGTATCTAGAAAATCCGGACGATAGTTCCGTTAATGAATCAATCAGCAGAAATTGGTCCAATGACTTTAAAATCGTTGACGGTTTGCTATATTATGCAAAATATACAACCACACTAGGTGAATTAAGGGTATTTATACCTAAAACATTACGTAAAGATGTTATGCGAGAATTTCATGACTCGCCGATGGCAGGTCATTTAGGCAAAAAGAAAACCTACTTAAAATTAAAAGACGCGTGTTATTTCCCGTACATGAGGAAATACATTTATAAATATGTAGCAACCTGCGACCAATGCCAAAAAGTCAATTATAAAAACGGATTACCAGCTGGTCAATTAATTCCGATAATAACGAATTTTCCGAATGAAATCGTATCTTTAGATTTGTTAGGCCCATACCCTGCAACTAGTCCAGAACGCTATAGATTTATTTTAGTAATTACAGATAATTTTTCTAAATGGGTTGAAATAGTTCCCTTAAGGAAAGCTTCGGCTAAAGCAATCGCCAATGCATTTTTTGAGAATTATATTGCGCGTTATGGAGCTCCTGTAAAGTTAATTACCGACAACGGCCCCCAAATGATATCCGAAGTTTTTGAGCAAGTATGTCGCAGATTGCACATAAAACACGTTAAAACTGTGGTATATCGTCCACAAGCTAATCAAACAGAAAGAGTTAATCGCACTCTTTTAAAAATGATTTCGAGTTTTGTCGCGGATAATCACACTAACTGGGATCAATTTCTGCAAGAGTTCGGTTATGCGATTAGGACAGCAGTACATGAGACAACGGGTAAAACACCGGCGGAATTATTTTTAGGTCGAAATTTAATCACCCCTTTTCAGAATTTAGTTATGGTAACTGATGGATCAGATTTAGTTTGTGGGAACATAGAAAGGTTGTTTGAGGAGGCTAGAGTTCATACAAAGCGCCAGCAAGAGAAGTGGGCGAAATATTATAATAAAAAGAGGCGAGAAAATAATGTGAAAGTTGATGATCTAGTATTAGTTCAAACTCACCCGTTAAGTTCAAAATGTAAAAAAATAGTAGGTAAATTTATGCCAAAGTTTGAGGGCCCATATAAAGTTCTGAGTGTAAAAAATAATAATAATTTAGTAATATTAAAATTTGGTAAAAGAATAACGGTTAATGTGGACCAGGTGAGAATTTACCATCAAAGAGAAGACAGTGTTGCCGAGTCGGAAAGTGACATTAGTAGTGATCATGGTGCAGTGACATCAGTCAGGTCGGATGATGCGCAGTCGACATTGGTGCAATCGGAGAGTGATGGGGGTTGTCGTAAAGGATCGAAATCAGGAAATGTAAATGGTAGTAGAGATATAGTTACGAATAGACGCGATGGAGTGGAGGTGGGGAAAAAACGTGGACGGACGGAATCTGCTGTTTCTTCGGGGGGTGGTGTATGCAATTTCAGGAAAAGGAGACCTTTCTACACTGAGAGAGAGAAAAGAGGAAGGCCAGACTCTTGGAGGGAAAACGTGCAAAAGAAGAAGAGACCAGAGTCCCAGGTAGATCGCGAAAAAAGAAAGATTTCCTCGTCAATGCCGTCTCGTCCCTCCAGAAAGCGTTATAGAAAGGTGGAAGAAAATAGTTCTGAAAGAGCAGTTCCAGGACCATCCCACAGATTCAAGTACAACAGACCTCATCAGGAAAGAAGCTGTCCATACAATCTTCGGAGCCGACGTCGAGTGGACAACAGCCAAGTTCCAGTTCTCACAAATGAAAACAACGCCTCAGCAGGAGCATATCAACTTCAACGGACTCGATGGAAGAGGAGACCCAGAAGGTTGGAGCGCAGAGTGGACAACCCTAGGACAAGGTCATCCAGCACAGAGGCCATGGTTGGAGACAAAGCCTAAGCAGATTGGATCTAAAGACTAGCCAGGTTTTATAATTCTAATTTGTTTATTTTTCCTCTGACAGACTGTTCGGAGTATTTTCCATGTGGGCTAGCCTAATTTTTTTTGTAAAATTAACGTACAAAAGTGTCACTGAGTTGTGTGCATTTTCATATCGGTTGAAAAGACTTTTGTATTTAATTTTTTTCCAAATTGTGGAAAAACATTTGTTGAATTGCAATTGTTTTGCTACACATTAAAGACGAGGCTTTATATGTGAGATTACTTGTATTGTTTGTTGTAATATATTCTATGTAAAAAAATGTATATATTTTTGTGTGTAATTATTAAGATGTATAAGTAGTGTCTGGTTTCTGGGCGCGGCGTAATTAGGAATACTAACAAAAAACAATAACAGCGCAGCGCGATTGATTGGGAATTTTTGAAAATGAAACCAGATAAAGGTTAATTTGTTATGAAACTATATATATATAATATAATGTATGCCATATTTTATTTCAATAAGGAAGTTGTATAAAAGTTCTGTGCATTTAATGTCATGTTTTAGAAAAAATTGACAAGGTTTCCTTTCAGGGCAGCAGTCCCTGAACATAGTGATGCGATGAAAACTTTGATGTCGTGAGAAGATATTAATGTAAAATTTTATTTATATTAGCACTTAAGTAAAGTGCATGATCAAGGTTTTTTCCTTGAAAGGTTTTCCCCTGATCTTCGCCCGAATGGGATGCACTGTAGGGATTATAAATGTGTACAAGAGCAATAAATTGGAGTGGAGTACCCCTTTTGAGTAGTCATTTCTGTGTGTTAGTTTAATTAAAGTTTCTAATTTAGAGAGTTAAAACTTTCTACAAGTTCAGTATTTTCAGGCATTATAAAGTTCGTGAGTTAACTTTCTACAAGTTCAGAATTTTCAGGCATTATAAAGTTCGTGAGTTAACTTTTTACAAGTTCAGTATTTTTAGGCATTCTAGAGTAGTTAAAATTTTGTGCAGGTTCAGTGTTTTTCAGATGTTAGGTAAATTAAGCGAGTTCTTGCAGGTCGTTTAGACCTTCAATAAGTCACGCTTTTTTTCTCGGAGGGAGGTTGTGACGGGTGCTTACGCGTTTCACTAAACTTCTCTCAAAGTCTTTTAAATTGTATTTATTTTAACCAATCCCCGCTGAGAGCTAAAAGTGTGACTTATGCAAATAAGATAGTTTCGGGTTTAGCGAGTTCGAAAGAGATATAAAAGGGAGAAATGAAATGAAGAGATGAGGATGACTACGTGTTTTGATAGAGGAGTTAACTACGTGATTGATTAAGAAGGTGATTAGTTTAACTAAGTGAAGTTTGTTAGCTGAAGAAAGATTATTGAAAAAGATTCATTAATTCGGTTCGGACGTAACTGAAGATATCCAGGATTGAAACCGCTCTATAGATTCTACAAGTATTCAAGATTCCTGTCTTAAAGAGATATCAGGTCTGTGATTTTTATAGATTATATTTAAATGCGTAGTTTGATTGTATGCGTTATTCCCCGTGGTATCAGTTAGTGTTCCATCGTTCATAAATGAATTCTGATCTCACTCCACTATAATTTGTTGTTCTTAAAGTTTGATTAATATTTGTGTATTTCTATCTTAAGGAATAATAAATAATAGTGATTTATTATTTACGTAGTTATTAATTATGAATCCAACATACCCAAATTTAGATAATGTGCAAAGAGGAGTTAATAATCATAGGGGTAGTGACAAACTACGACAAGGTTCTAATCCTGGAATTAAGGATACATCTCTAAATGTTAAAATTGCTTTTAAAATTTCTTATATTATTAATTGTCAGTTAATTTTACTTATGTAAAATGTTTTAAGTGTACTGTTTTTAAAAGACAAAATTAATCAGTAATGCACACACATTTTTGCAATGACTGAATTGAAAGATGTAGTTACGGATGACAATTTCCCATTTATAAATATATGCGAATATGCATTTAAAGGATGTAATACTAAAGAAACGGAAAGATGAAAATCAAATCTGAGTAGAAAATGGGAAGAAACGCTTTCGCATTTAACACATTTAAGAAAAATATATTTCCTTATTAAAATTATTGATTGAAAGTGTATTATGTGATTCCGACACAAATGCTGAAGTGGTGAGAGTATTATTTTATTCTTAGTGCAAGTTGTTATGATGAGATTTGATTTATGCCGAAAAAATTCATTCAACAGAAAATTATAAATTTAAGGATTAAAATTTGCATAAATTAAAAGTATTAAAATCTCTTTAATGTTATTTTAAATTAAAAATATAATAAAATGCAGAAAGCCCAGTTTTATTGTACAAACTTCTTCGTCGTATATATAACAGAGGTTCCCAAACTTTTTTGTCTCATAGACCCCTTGCCATGTTTTTCGGTTTCGGGTAGACCCCTGCCTACCTAATATTAAATTTTTGCAAATTTATCAACTTAAATGTCTTTTTGATATTTGGTGCTACTACTTTCAAAAAATTAAATTTTTAACTGTAATGAAGTATAGTTCTGCTGTTTAAAACTTAAGAAGCGCATATAATGAATTAAAGTTAAAACAAAATAACTGAACAAATGCTTTTAAAGAGAAGGATGAGTCTTTTGTTTCAATAACAAATTTTCAATATTTAATATCAATCTTGTCAGGTTTAACCCTAACCTTCCTTTTTCGTAAGTGCCTACTTCTTTCTTTCTTTTCCTTTCTTTTTTTGTTTTGAGATTGGCAAACTCAGTGAAACTCCCTCTCACAAGGAAAAACACATTTAAAAACTTTCTCGTGATATTCCATATTTTGTGACAAATATCAGGTATGTCTTTTTAAAGCCAAAATTACTGACATCCGTTTCTATAAGATCTTCATTAGGACCTATTCTAATAAGTTCCTATTGCAATATGACACTTTTTTTTCAAAGCGACTATTTGAAATCATTGTCTACTGCTGTATTACTAAAAAAACAATCTCAAAATTAGTTTCAAAATCTGAATAAGGGCATTTAAATGTTAAACGTAGGTTAAAATGTCCTGACAGACTGTGACGAATTTAAAAAAATTCGTGACGTTCAATATTATACTTATTTAGCTTAATTTTGGAAAAAAATGCTGAAATATTCCTTGTATTAATACAATTTATGTTATCACCTAGTATGGTAGTCAACTTTTATGTTGTTAAACTAACCTCACTAAATTTAGTAAACGTTAAATTGGTAAAATCTGGTTCCCACTGGATCAAATTTTTTTAAAGATTAACGTCATGATCTGGTTTAATGAGAACCACGATCATAGACCCCCATTTACACCTCATGAGCCCCCAAATTATTTTTTTACTCGCGTGGAACTCTTGCAGATCGTCATGGACCCCTGGGAGTGCATATAGATACCTTTGGGAATCATTGGTATATAATGATACTACATTTATTCTAATTTTGCTTTTTAAAAAAAATGATCACTTTTACTTTTTTACCTCATAATTTTTTTTTAAAAAAAAGAAAGAAAAAAAACAGGAAAATCGGTTTGCTTTTTCTTAGTCTGATATTCAACAATGATTACAGATTACTTCTGTCTTGATCAAATCGTAATACCAAAATCAAAATGTTTTTTGTTTTGTTTTAGTTTTAAAAAGTAATAGGAGAAAAAAATTAATTTTCTTTTGCTTATTGAAAATATTTTTCAACTTTTAACTCGCCATTTCTTTAAATCTTTATTTTTTATCCTTTATTTGCTTGTTACTATGATTCAATATAGATGGTTTCTGTTCGCCGTGATGTGGATCCAACATTCATCACACAATTTTCTCTCAAGGCAACAGCTATGAATGAGAAATCTCCCCTTTTTCCAACAACACAGAAACCGAAAAAGCAATAAAATCGTCCCCAACAAAAGCGCTTGTAGACCTCCCGTATCTTAAAGGGGGGAAGGCATAAAACTGTGGTGCATTTTCGAAGCAGTTCCCAAAAGTACACAGGAACCGTTTCGCTACCGCCAGCTTTGAAAAAGTAGACCGCTTTTGAATGAGTTTCAATTAGAGCCTCAACCACCCAGAGGGTTAATTATAATTAAATTACTGTATTGTCATCCAAAATAATCGTGGGTATAAAATGTCAGCTGCTCAATAAAGTGCTTTAAAATGCATTTTATTAACGATTGAAAATTTGAACAAGGTCAATATATATATGAATATAGAGAGAGTCTGAACTATATATATTTATATACACATATATATATATACATATGTGTGTGCGTGTGCTTGCATGTGCGTGTGTGCGTGTGGGTGTGCGTGTGTGTGTGTGTAATAAAAGGAATTGAAAAAGTATTTAATTTTGTATAAATTTTAGGGCAAGTTATAAGTTTAAAAACCTTCAAAAGTAATCTTCAGTGTTTTTTCTAATAAATAATTCTTTTTACTAAAACTTAGTGCTTGAAATCCAGATTTTGTTATCTTAACAGATGAAATTTTCTGCGTAGTTCATTCACAATTTATTTTATTTTTCTATCCTTTTCGTTACTTCTTTTAAAAGTACCTCTTTTCTTCAAAACAAAAAAATTTTCTAGGACTTCTTGTTCTTTTCTGAACACAGTATGCTATTTTTCATGTAAAAACAATTATGATAGGTAAAAATCTCACAGCCGGATATGAGGAAAAAGCCGGTAGCATTTTGAAACTACTATGTATGTATTCTTTTATTTTCGAAAAGAAACGGCGGCTCTGTAAGGAAATGGGGAACTACTTTTGAAGAGAGTAATGCATTTTTTAAACAGGAAATGAAAATGGAAATTAGACTAAATAAAGAGATTTTTAATCAGGATATGTACCAGCTCTTAAGAGTTTCAAGAATTTTATCCCTTTTGAATTTATTTATATGTGAATGCACAATTAGGATACACACAAACTGATGCAAGTAAAGTTGAAAATAAATCATGAAATTCTCATTTAATTTGCTGACTAAAGGGACTTGTGCTGGAACCTCTTTTACACAACCTATTTGTCATTCATTTTGTTTATAAATAGTTTTGAAACATTTAGTGAACAGTAATTTTGAAAGAAATGTTTTATATATTTTAAGAAAATTAAATTAACTAATACGCATAGATAAATAAATATATTGGGTATATAGTAAATAGAAAAAAGGTAGATAAGATAGAATAGGTCAGGGGTGGCCGACCCGCGTCCCAAGGGGCCCATGTGCCCCGTCTTGTATAATTTTGAGGCTAGTGAGATTCATTACAACTTAAAAAAATTTGATTATTTTGTGCAATATTTTGTTTTTAGTGTAGTGTTTTGTAACAAATAAGTTTGAAATCAAGTATGAAATTTATCGAATATAAATTGGGCTGAAACTTATTGGACGAAAACCTGCAAAATTATTTATGATGTGTGAATATACGCAATGATATTGTCTTGCAAAAACGAAGTGAAAAAACTGAGAAACAAATATCGCACCAATTAAATAAAATGAAACATTATTTAATATATCATTGGATTATTATTATTATATACTTGTATACATGAAACATAACAAAAATAATAATAATAATTCATTCTGTTTTAAATTTTCACTTCACTAATTGCTTGTAATGGGCCGAAATCTAATATAAAGATATATATTTTTATATGCGGCCCACGGGATTATAATGTTTTTCTGAAGTGGCCCATAAGGTAATTTAGGTTGGTCACCCCTGGAATTGATAGACCGACAGTGTAAGTAAGTAGATAGATTGATAATAGAGATTGATCTAGATCAGTGATTCCCAAAGTGGTCTATATAGACCCCCAGGGGTCTACATCAGCCAAAAATTAATTTGGGGGTCCATGATGTGTAAGTGGGGGTTTATGTGATACTGGCTCTCATTAAACTAGATCGTGACTTTAATTTTAAAAGAAAATTTATACTCAAGGTTAATTTGCATTTACAAGGTGACAGCAAAATTTTTATTAGAACAAGAACCATTTCAGCTTTTCTTTCCTGATTTAAGCCAAAGAAGTATAATACTGGAGGTCCCGAATTTTCTAAATTTGTCACAGACAATCTATCGGAACGTTTTAAACTATGTTCAACATTTAAATGCCTTTTATTCAGATTTTGAAAGGAGGTTTATAAAAGCTTTGACTAAGGCAATACCACAGTAGGCAATGAATTTATATGGTCATATTAAAAAAAAATGTCAAATTACAATAGGAACTAATAAGCACTAACGAAGATCTTAAAGTTTAGAAACGGATGCAAACAATTTTGGCATTAAAAAGTCAAACCTGTCATTTGTCCCAACTTATGGAACATTGTGAGAAATGGTTGCCAATGTCGGGGGGAAAAAAGAAAAGAAAAAACTGGACGCTACTAAAAGAGGAGATTTAAAATTAAGCCAGACAAGATTGATACCAAATGTTGAAAATTTGATATTGCAGTGCTAGAGATTCATCCATCCCATTAAAATAATTTGTTTGTTGTTTAGTTAGTTTAACAGTTTTATTTATTAATTAATTTAATTTAATTATTTAACATATGCTTTTTAATTTTTAAACGCTTTATTTCATTACAGTTAGAAATTTAATTTTTTTAAAGTAGGAGTAGTAGTACCAGCGGTTAAAAAGAAGTTAAGTTGATAAATTTGCAAAAATTCAATATTAATTAAGCAGGGGTCTACTCCAAACCGATAAACATGGCAAGGGGTCTACGAGACAAAAAACGTTTGGAACCTCTGATATAGATGGCCGTAGATAGGTAGGTTGGCCGATAGATATAATAGTTAGAGAAAGAGATGCGTAGGTAAAGAGCGGGAAAATACACATATATAGATATATAGGTAGATAGAGAGTGGTAGAACAAATAGAGAGGTAGATAGAGAGTGGTAGAGCAAATAGAGAGATAGAGAGTGGTAGAATAGATAGAGATGTAGAGAGAGAGAGTGGTAGAATAGATAGAGATAGGTAGATAAACAGAATAGATAGGTTGGCAGATGCAATAGATAGGTAGACAGATGCAATAGATTGGTAGACAGATACAATAGATTGGTAGACAAAAAAATACACACGTAGATAGATATAATAAGCAAGTAAATAGATAGATAGATAGATAGATAGATAGATAGATAGATAGATAGATAGATAGATAGATAGATAGAAACAAGAATTCTCAATCTGATCTAAGATGAATATTTTCTACTATCCCATATATTTATTGCTATCATTTGTTGAGGAATAGTTCACAATTTAAGACTTTTTCACTCAATTCATGGCTTATTTAGAATTCACAGGTATAAACTATATTATAAATTATCCTCCGTTATTACAATATTGAATAAAAGAATGCTGAGAAGAAACATACTAGAAAAATAATAACGAAGGTTAATATTAAATGAAGTTTTTCATACTCAGAAGTTGTTCAAGGCGGTGTGTCAGTCGATGGAACGTGGCAACGTAGAGGACACTCGTCTGTGAATGGATGTGTTAGTGCGTGCCATTTTCATAGATACTGGTAAGGTGTTTATACATTAATGTCATGTCGAAATTGTGCAGATTATGTCCGAAGAAACCTCAAGACAGAATTTTACGAGTTTGTGAAACATGTCGGGTCATCTGGTGTGATGGAACCTGTCGGTGTTTATCGAATATCTGAAAGATCTACCCAGATGAGAAAATTGTAATATGTGCATCTTTATGTGGAAAATGGGGATTCGAAAACCTTTGAGGCTGTTAAAATTATGCCTGGCGAAAACAGCGTTACAAAAATTCGAATGTATTGGTCTTATTCAAAAGCGCGTGGACTCGTCTAGTGAACCCGTATTGATTATCATTTACGAAGTTAGTGTCATAAATAGGTCTATTGAGAATAATGCGTTCAGTCCCCTTGCCAAGAGTGGGTAAGAGAGAAATGGGTCTGTAGCTATCTGGAAAAGTCTCGGTTTTACCTGGCTGTTTACTAGAGCAAAAAATAGCATTCCTAGAATTGCTTGGAAAATGATGAAAGAGAGAAGAATTTTATTGATTGGAAAAGTCAAAATTAGAATGGCTGTGAGATCTCGTCACTTTGATTATTACGACTGGTGTTTGTGAAATTATCGCGGATGGTTTGGGCGAAAAGGTTGACTTTTTGAGTGACTGCTGCACCAGTTGAGAGATGGAATATTTTGACGTTTCTTACGGAATAACTTTTGCTATTTATTGCACAGTGTATTAAGTGTGAGTTCCAGGTGTTTTGTGTGAATTTTCAGAGTTCTTATTTAACTTGAGCTCACAGTCTCAGTGAACTTTGAATTTTTTTTCGAGTGCAGCGATTGTTTGAATGATGTTCATGTTTTGAGTCGTAATATTTAAGGTATAGGTTTATCCACAGCAATTAATGTTTTAGAACTTTAAAATCAACTGGGTTATGCAGAGAAGGAATAGAGTTATGGGGGTAGTTGAATTCTCCGACAAGAGCCATGTCTAGTCTACTACTGTGATGTGTCATTCTTCTTTTTTTCCATTATAAGAGCTGAACTTCGTCGTTAGTGCGAAAACGGGGCAACTCGTGCTCGAGACCGGATAAATCCTTAATCTCAAGCCATCATCCAAAAATTACGAAACACCTTAGGGGCACCCTGTGGATGCCGTACCAGATGTCAAGCTGATAAGAACAGATTTAAAATACTTTATTAAGATCATAATAAATACACAAAATTTCTACACAATTTGAATGATCACACAGAAAATCTTCTAAAATGGAAGCCTCCGATCCAGAAGGATCAGAAGCAATTAAAAATCATGGCTAAAATCAGCCAAAGTCCTAAGTAAAAAAGTTTTTCATGAGTCGTGGTCCAACAGAGGACCCAAAAGCGGAGTTTCGCGAGAAGGAGAAGTGTCAATGGTGTATGGACGAGATGAGGTGTCCGCATCTTAGCAGAAAAGTCGACCCGTGGAGGCAGCAGCTTGCCTTTCCAATGTTTTGGCTCGATAAGAGACGAAGTCGCCACATCAAAGTAGAAGAGGGTGACCAGGGGAGGCCAGCAGCTTGCCTGAAAAAGAATAAAAAGACGACAACGGCGTAAAAGAGTAAAAAAAATTGATGTAAAAATTAAAAATCTAAAAAGTCAAGCTAAAAAATGAGATGCTTGAGATGAGAAAGCTGACAGGCCCGGAGGACTAGTATTGACGTTTACCTGTCAGGTGCTCGATGTAGATATCTCTCGACCACCTGATCACATCGGAACAGATGAGCCTCCACATCAAGTTGGAGTATTTCCTGGAGATCCCCAAACGAAGAAGAACGGAATCGTTCGCGGGATCCCAGGAACCAAGCGAGCCAACGACGATCGCGTCGAGAAAGGCGGGCTCGCCAGTGGCACGCAACGACTCCAGAATGGGCTGATATTTGGTGACCTTATTATTTCTGGCGGTCACCAAAGAGTCGTAGCGGTCCTCGAAGGCCACCGTAAAATCCACAATCACGGTCTCGCCACTCTTCTTACGCAAGACGAGATCAGGAATCAGAGTGGGGGTGACACCTGGGAATTTCTTGTTGATGGTAACGGATCCCAGGTAAGACGGGATTGCTTTTTTGATGCGATTTTGAATCGCATCATGCCGTCCCTTCCACGCACTACTATGAACTTTGCAGTGGTTCAAGACGTGGGGTATCGTCTCCCTGGCGTAACCGCATTTGCGGCAGCAAGGGTTGCCCCGCCCAAACCGCTTGGTTGCATTCAATTGAAGAACTCCAAGGCGGGCCCTGTGGATAAAATTCCAATCACAGAATCGAGTATAGTGGCCCGCCTGGATTAAATGATTAGAGGCAGGGAGGAGGGAGACAGCCCCGATAGTCTTGCCCTGATCAGGAAGGGAGTAGAGGCCTGCGATATAAGAGGCCTCAAGCTCATTCCTCAGAATCCTGACCACGATCTTGGCGGCAGAAGGGGCGACAGATACCGGATTGGGCGATCTATGGACATTTAAAACGAGGGAGTCAGTGGCCTCCGAGGCAGCCCATTCGAAACGGATCTTATTGCAGAGCCGCTGGGTGGCATGGCGAGCACGCGAACAGACGGTCGAATAGTCGCTGGACTCGCCGATGAACCGGCCTGAGGTGGATCCGTTGAGGAAGTCAGCAAGAGTGCAATGATCTGGTGCAACACGAGTTTTCTTATGGACTACACTCACAAGGCAGGCGCGGGCGACATCTGAAACCATTGCGTCGGAGGACGAGAGAGAGCGAAACGCATGTCCGATTGTTTGGACGTCGAGCAAGTCCCTAAACAGAGGGAGAGCAGCACCTCCCTTGCTGCAAGCCAAGTGAACAATCGTGGTCTTGGAGCGCGAAGGGAGGTGAAGGACATGTTTTGCAGTGGAGACGATGGTCTTGTCTAGGCTCTGCGTCTGGGACTTGCGAACGTGGGCATTTCTACAGGTGAAGTCAAGCCTGGGCAGAATGATGGACCTGATAGCATGCAACTTCTGCCAGGGGGCCAAAAGAGAGTCTCTAACTTTAAGTATGTCAGCCCTGGCAGTGTCGAACAATCGGGAATTGTTATGGTAAAAGTTCAGGCCCACCCTCAAACCCAGGTATTTGTAGGCGTCCGGGCCGGTCAGCGATGGAATGGGAGTGCCAAATATGGAGAGCAGATCCTCATTCACAACGCGAGCGCTCCTCGCATGATAGAACGTGAGGGAAGCGCATTTGGGGGGGGTGAACCTAAGGCCTATCCTGGCAGCTGTGTGTACCAGGGAGTCAAGATGGATCTGAAGGGATTCCCTGGATTTATCAATAAGAAACAAATCATCGGCATATGCCAGGCAGCGGAGGAGCTTATCAAAAAGTAATATCCCTCCGTGTCCACCTCAAGTGCCGGACGGAGCACCTGCTCTAAAGAGAGATTAAAAAGAATGGCACTGAGGGGACAACTCTGGCGGACCCCGCCTCCATTGAAATAGGTGGAGTCCAACCGGCACCACAACGAATCTCACTCGAGGCACCGGTGTATAAGGATAAAATGATGTTGGAGACCGAGCTCGGGACCCCAACAGCATGCAGAAATTTAAGGATGAAAGAGTGAGGGATGGAGCCAAGGGCGTTTTCCAGGTCGAGCCAGGCCAGAGCGAGATCGGACCTGGAGCGCTTAGCGTTAACAATGGCTTGTTCGAGGAGGAAATTATGTTCCACACAACCCTCACTCTCCCTAAACCCCTTCTGGAAAGGGGACAGGCGATTGTTTATATTGGCCCACGAGCTCAGCCTCGCGGCAAGGACGGAAGAAAATACCTTGCCCATAGTGCTTAAGAGGGAGATGGGGCGCTAGTTGGAAATATTATGGAGGTCGCCTTTCTTGTGGATGAGGACCACTCTCGAATTTTTCCAAGACATAGGAACTCTTCCAGACGACAGGACCAGGTTAAAAAGAACGGTCAGTAAGTGGCCACCGGGATCCTTAGATTTGAGATTAGAGTAACGGATCCCGTCAGGGCCGGGAGCAGAATCGGAGAGATGACCGAGTTTGTCCCAGATCTCGGAGGGGACAAAGGGGCAGACAGAAGGTCGTCTGCCGTAGAGGATGAATAAGACGGAAAAGGAAAGTCCTCAGGAGTATCTCTCCTAGAAAAACCTCCGAGAAATGGGCCACAATATGCTCCTGGGGGATGGCGCAAAAAGGGCTGGCTCCTCCCAAGATCTGGTCCAGGGTCTTTTGGGGGCTTACCCTATAGGCTCGCTGTAACTTTGAAGCCTCAGCCGGATCATACCGAAGCCTAGAGATATTTGAATGAGACGTCGCAGACTCCACAGCCGGAGTTGGAGGTTGCTGGGAGGGACGCCTGCGGTCTCTGCGACCCCGGGTACGGCGGCTGGAGGGAGCCGTTTAAGAATCGAGTCAGCCAAAGACCGAGCAAGATCCTCGATAGAGTCAGGGCGGCCTCTCTGCACCGCCTGATCCACTCCTACTGGAATGAGGAAAGCTTGACTGGAGAGATGACAAATGTTGCATCAGCAGAAGGCAACGGATCAGAGGGAGCAGGGACCACCACAGGAGAATCTGGTCCCAAAGCTGAGTCGGGGAAGCCAGATGGAATAGCCGAAATCGACTCACATTGGGAAGAGACCGGGGGTGACGAAACAGCAACACGCCTCTCTCGCGGGGCCACACCATAACGGTGGGCCCGAACTAAGTGATGGTTGAGGCCTTTTTGTGTCTTCGAAAAATGGTCACAGAAGTGACACTTGAAGCTGGCACTCATGGAGGGCGTGTTACCAGAGACACCCGAGGCCAAAGGATGGAGAACGGGTGGAGCCGGTGCTGTCTTACAGGCACCAAGGGGCGTCCACCACAACAGGGATAGCTCCTTCAACATTCTTACCAAAGGGGGTCGCAGGCAGATCCGGACTGGGTGGAGCGGCCGTAGGAGAAGCTGGTGGAGACTGGCTAGCAGCCAGGGCAAGCCCCCTATTAATGAATGAGATGCACAGCTTGTCAGCGACGG
>BMAO01003297.1:0-16403 GCA_019973975.1 Trichonephila clavata | reverse complement strand
TTTTTAAAACAAAAAAGTTTTTGTAATTTTTTTTATATACTGTTGAAATATAAATTCCAATACCAAGAAAGAGTTGTGCTTGTTAACCGAAATTTGATAGGTGTATTTATACATTTGAGATGACTTCGATTCTAATTCGTGTTTGGCGCAAAAGTGTGGCGTGGGTAGCGCCACTTTGAGCATGCGAATCGTGTGTACTTTAAATATTTGCCGTAAAATTCGTGAGCTTTATTTATTGTTGAGACTTGAAATAGTGAGTTGAGGTTAGTAAAGAAGGCCTTTAAGAAAACGAAGAGGCCCTTACCAACAGTTCACTGAGTCTGAACGAAGTCGTCCAATAGGGTAATAAAAGTGGATTCCCTTTTCACGATATTGCTGAAAGTCTCTGTAGGAATTTTTCCACTGGGCATGATTCTTGTCAGCAGTGGTCCTGGAAAGGCACTATCTATAGAAAATTAAGGTCTAACTAAGCATAGGTCACCGTTGACCAAGAAGAAGGCCGTATACTCCTCATGGCTGTGAACCATTGTAGTGCCTTAGCAACAGAAATTACAGCCTTTGTTGGCACCAGAGTGACGCAGGGAACTGTATCGAATCGATTGTTTGAGGAATAGACCAGAGAGAGATCCCCCGTAGCGTCCCTACCATTAGCTCCAAATCACTGACATCTGTGACCTCAGTGGTGTTCAGCTCATTGTAGGGCAGAATAGCGATAAGTTTTGTTCTCCGAATCATAACCATTGCTGATTTGTTTTGGTAGTTGTCCTGGGAAGGCACTATCTTAAGGAAATTTGGTCCAACTAAGTGATGGTTGTACATTGATTTGAAGAAAGTCAGGCAGTGACTGCAAACAGCCTTTATGTGGCCAAGACACACTGGGTTTGCACCTGGACTTATGGTCTGAGGAGCAGTTTTATATGTTAGCAGGAGCTGTCTTGTAAATATTCCACGAACCTGAGCGTCAACTTGTACATTGGTCTGTGATTTAACCTGTGCTCTGCCATTTGGAACATTTTTCAAGGGGGAGTTTTCAAATAGGATAACGTACACCCTCATACGACTGTTGTAACCCAATATGCTCTATATAGTATCGAGGTGTTACTTTGGTTCACCAGATTACCAGATCTTTTTCCAAATGAGCACCAATGGTCATCATTAGACGACTGCTCCAGTGTCATACATAACCAGAATTAAACGCCATTATTTCGTCCGACAAAGGGCAATAGGAGGTAATTCCCTCCTTCAAACTAATATCCGATACCTGCATGAACTTTGCATGCTTGCATTTAAAATTCAGGCAATAGAACCAGAATAGAAATGGCTTACCATCAAAACAGAAATGGTTTCTCAGCCTTACTACCCGCGATCTTGAAATTTTATTCTATTAAATATGTTTTTACACAAATGCAGTGGGAAGTTTCATTAGTCTAGAATAATTTTTTTTAAGTCTTGGGATTTCTTTCCTCTATCAGTGTATATTTTATTTGCATCTATATATCAAATATGATTTCCATTTTTCTTAGTGGCTTATGTATAATTATCTTCTAAATGACTTAATACTATCAATTCTTTCGAATACATTATGTATGAGATTATTTTTCTCAATCAAATAACAATGCCTAATTAGTACCTATTAATCAGTGATAAGTCAAAATAAAAGTAGTCAGAATAAAATGTATTTCTATTAAATTTTTAAATTTTATTTATCGAATTATTTGTGTGCAGTGAGATATATTTTAATTTTAAGATTTTATGCATTTGTGACGCTTTTTCTCTTAAGATGGTGTTTATATATTTTTTACGTTATCTAAAGTGCCGAAAGAAACTTTAAAGACAGCATATGCATTAGACATTCCCCAAGCTTCAAAAATCCTTTCTCCAAAGAAATCGTTCAAGTTATCGTTCCCAACCGAATGACATTGCCTGGGAGAAATATCTTTCCCCTACAGTTTCCAGCAGGATGAAAACATGTCAGTTTCCGCCAACGCATTGAAGATTAGAACTCCCGTAAATTCAATTTACTCCTGCCCTGAAGCTGATGGCAGGAAATTGACACGTTTAGAAGGTGCAGATAAACGTATCTTGCCCAGAGCGCAAGCTGATCCCTATTTTAAGATGTTGAAAACATAGTGATTTTGAAAAGAAATTTGGAGCAAAGCGTTTTAAAATGAGCATGCAATGGCATGTTTCTGAAATTTGCTCTGATAGATTTATAAAATGTATTCATATACAGGTGTTCCTTCTATAACACGGCTGATTCGTACCGTATTTTAAAGAGACTTTTTAACTTATTTATTTAAATTTCCATAAATCCGGCGTATAACACGCACTTTTAACACAAAAAATACGAAAGTTACGAGTGCGCATTATAATCCGAATATAAAAAAAAGGACTTTAAATATGTAAAGAAGATGAGAATAGACAAAATAGACTTCTATATATATCGAAATATCGGTTATTTAAAACAAATGACATTGCTTATGAACTGAAAGGTTTGCAATACTAGAAGTGTACTATTTTTCTTCTAAAGCTTGAAATAGTACCTCGAATAAATGATTTCATAACATAAGAGCATTGCACACATGAATTTCAGGATTCATCGTAGCATAGAGGACTCGCGTTATATGCGGCGAATATACCTAAAAACTAAAAATTACGGCCTGAAAGTATAGGCGCACGTTGTACGGCAGTGCGCATAATACGTCGGATTTTACGGTATTTATTTATTAAATTAGTTATGCATGTACATACTATATATCAGGGCAATATGTACCGTATTGTATCGAAAACGTGTTTTACAAAACTTTGAAATAATATGAATCACGGCAATTGTACCGTATTATATTGAAATCCAATCTTAAGGCGTAAAATTTTATGATAGCAGAAATTTCGTTCCAATAAAATATACAAAAGAAAAAGTAAGTTAGTTTCAATTTTTTAATTCAATACAAAAATATGAAATACAAAAATAAAAAATTCAACAAAAAATATGTTAAAAAAAATAATATTATTATTATAAAACAAATAGAAACGGAATTTACAAGAATCGCAAAAATAATTTTCGTCATCACTTTCATCAGGAATTAAAGCTAACGCAGTGTTTCTCAAACTGTGAGGCGCGTCCCCCTTAGGGGCTTGAGGGGAGGGAGGGGGGGGGAGGCAAGCATATTGAAAAGTCAAAAACAAAAGATTATTTATAAAAAAATTAATTTGCTGAAAGTAAGCAAACAAAATACATTCTTACATAATAAAAAATAAAATACACATCTACACTGATATAATACACTTATAAATGTATGAGTACTGCAAAATGTATTTTATAATTAGTTTAACAATACTAAATTAAGAACAAGTTTGATAATAACCATTGGCCCCATGGACTTGTATGAACACTTATCTTGATAATTTGTACTTCTATACTTAATCCCTTAGCCACCGATTAAAAGTTACGCGATTCGCTCCCAATGTCACCATTTTCCCTGTAGACACGTGTGTGAGATGTTTTTTACGGAGGAGGAGGGGGGGGGGAGAAAATCTTCTGAAATAAGTACAGTGTTCCTACTGTGGACCTTGACAATGTTCCTTCGCAAACACTGTGAAGGTCCTTTTATTGCAAAGCCATTCCAAAGCCTTCGGAATAATTTTAGAAACAGCATAGCACAGAAAAGATCGTACTTCGAAAAGATGAAGAAAATTAACGCTTTGGCTCAGCGAGACATTTATATAAGATGGTGGTACTTAAAGAGGTTAAAGTCGTACAGTAGCTTTAGCGTCAAAGTATAGTATGTTTGAATTCAGTATATTGTTATTGTATGGAGGAGTTGGCGATGCAAATTATAATTGAATATTGGGTTGAAAACATTGAAAGTTTGAGTGAGTGAGTGAATATTAACGTCCCACTATTCAGCTGCACGAGGGCTTTTGGGGACGTTCCGCGTAATTTTGAACCATGGTCAAGAGACGCGGACGACACCTGATCTGGCACCCCCCTCTCCTAACTACCACACCAACGGGAGGACGTTTGAGCTCTCGACAGATTTTACGCGTGCATCGCTCCTCTTCACGACGGGTCTTCAGTGGTATTGAGATAGAACTCAGGACATGCTAGCCACGATCCGATGCCTAGACCACTTGGCTACCGCTGCCACTTGTAAGTTTGAGAAGCACTGCATAAATGCAGTATCGCAGGTAAGAAAGGCGTAAATGAAGAACAATCATAGATAAGAATATGAGATTTGACAAATATGTTATTGGCTCTAACTCCGGTAATTCCCGAACTTGTGAATCAGTCAATTACTGAAGAAAAATTGAACACAAAATATATAATGGGTTATCTATAATGAGCATTCTTTTTAAAACTGACATGACTTTATATTCTTTAAGTAGAGTTTACTTCTCGTATTGAAACGGATTTAACAGTTTAGATTCTTAGATAAAATAATCAGGGAGTGTGCATGGGAGAGAGAAGGTGAATGGGGGAAATAACTATTAAGAATAATAACTATCATTATAGATTGAACAATTAAATAGAACTTCGTTGATAAAGCCCAGATATTTTGCATTTTGAGAGAGGATCTGTCCGGAGTGTCTGGAGATATACTGATTGTTTAACTATTAATTGAACTTCCTTTTAATTCTGGACAGCTTATTATTAACCTTTTAACTACCATGTACGAGTATTACACGAGGTAATTTTTTACCTTACAAATGGATCAAATCATATTTTTTCAAAGAGGTAAGATTTTGGCTACATGGTGGAAAGATAAGAAGGATGTATGTTTGATGAGCGGTATTTATGATACTTCCATGTTAAACCTCAAAAATAAAAAAATGAAGATATTTTAAAGCCCAAGATAGTATTTGGCTACAACCTAACGATCGATGGCGTAAATCGTTGTGATCAGGAAAAATAATTTCATCCGAGAATCCGCAAACGCCAGAAAAATATTATGAAAAGATAATAAAAGACATGGTACCCTGAAACTCATTTTTGCTCTTTAAAAATGCAGATTAGAAACGTATTACATTTCTAGAATTCCGAATCCAAGTTGTAGAAGAGTTTTTACACAAATATGAGGACGAAATTTCTAGTTAAAAGATTCCTAACAGACCACTTAAAATAGATAACCCTTCCCGACTTACTGAGCGACATTTTATATCATATATTCATCCTACTCCTGCGAAACGGAAGCCTAAAACACAGTACAAAGTTTGTTGTTCAAAAAATTATGCAAATAGAAAAAATGACAAGGAAGGAGACATGATTCTGGTGTAAAAATTGCGAAGTTGGTTTGTTCTTGGAAAAGTGTTTCCAGTTATACAACACGAAACTGAATTACTAAACTACTAATATGTATTCATTTTTATTTTTTAATGTTGCTGTAGAAAGGAAATTTACCTCTTCCACGCTGTGGGGCTGCCACCTCAAGCGAATATCCAGTTGATACAAAACCTTAAAAGATTTCATGTATGTAATTCAAAATACCAATTTTTTACTCTAAGTATATTTTATTTAGAACTAAACATTTGATTTTTACTGTAAAAAAATTGACAATTTAGGTTCCCAAATCATCAAAATAACCCTGGCAGCATTTAACTGCCATGGTTATTATTAACCATTTAAGTTAATAATTTAAGTTAAGAAATTTATCTGTACGATTCAATTGACAAAAAACGGTCAAAAAAATCAAATCTTAGTCTAAATTATTTTTATATACTTTTCTACAAACTCAAAAAATTTGAAAGTTCTAAGTTTAAAAAACGCAGAGTTGTGATAACTTTTACGTTTGTTTTTATTCACATCCACACTTTTTAAATAATTAAGTATGAGACACTTGAATGAACAACATTAACTTATTCTGTTTCTATCATGAGATCCTTTTTATAAAACTTTGAAAGTTCCCTAAGAAAGAATTAAAAAAAGATGTCAATTTATGAAAGCAATTATAAATATTTCCAATGTCACAAATGACATTTATTTGAAATAAAATAAATAATGTATACACTTCACAAGTTATGTTCCAACAAAAACCATTTATTAAGATTTTATGAAAATTTAAAGATTTACCTTATTTTATCATGCTTAATTCTTCAAACTGTAGTTGGATTTTCATTCTGCTCATGTATTTTCGAAGAAACATTTTAGTCACATGTGAGCTTTTTATGTTTTCTCTTAGGGAAATATTTTTCCATTTGTTTTCCTTTATCTCTTTTAGCAATATTTCTCCCTCTGTCACAAAAGTATCGAGTATTTGAGCAATTGTCTGAAAAATCTCTTAAGGATTTCGAACAATTTATCTTTTAGAATGACAAAGGTACCGAAAATGCTTAAAGTACGATCTTTCACCTTTTCACGACATTTTATCTTTTAGTAGTTCTTTTTATTACTTTAGTTTGATTCTGGATATTTCTATTTTTTTCTGTTTCTGATTAAGATTTATTTCCTGATGGAATTTATAGTAGATGAAGATGAATGATTCAACTGCAGTAAATCTGTGGAGCGAGTAAAGCATTCCATACAAAATACAATCCTATTTAATACTATTTGCAATTGTTTTTTTCTTTAAAAATTGATAAGTATTATATGATAAAACGAGCTTGAAATTTCATCGGCGAATTTAAACAAAAATATTTATAATTAGCTATTTAAGTTAACTGATAGAAAGAAAGTTAAATGAGTTAAAATTAATTAAAAAAGTTTAAAAGTTAATTAAAGAAGTTAAAACTTAATTGAAGAATAATGGTGCCGTGGTTGAGTTCGATAAATCCAGAGATGGAGAAAATAGTTATTGTTTATATTTTCAATTAATATGCACAGTTACATTTTACAATTTAAATTAATAATGCGGATACACCTTTGAATGTGTTGCGGGTAGGTGCGGACAAAGACCTTGCATCAGTCCGTTGAGCCTACTGTTTTCAGAATGTTCTGGTGCGGTGTCTGGAAAGTTCAGTTGGAGTAGCAAGGCGGGAAAGTACGGCGCCACGGTTACAGTTAAGTGAGGAGTGTCGGCAACATACTCCCACCCTATATCCGAACTAGTTCGGATATATAGGAAGTTTGTAGAGTTTATGAACAGGTCGTTTGTAAATGGAGTTTTGAGTTTTCACAGTTGCAACTCGAACCAGTACGTCGTTGCCTGGATGCACTTGAAGAACTCGAGCCATTGGCCATGTACCAGGGGACCCTCCTCTTTGATCAAAACGATGTCATCTTCCTTCAAATTTGGTTGTGCTATCTGCCATTTCTTGCGAGGTTGTAAGGAGGAGAGAAAATTGGAGCTCCACTTCTTCCAAAAGCCACGTTTATATTTTGTAGCAACTCCCAGCGATTTCTGTGGTTGGAGGTGGAAGGAAGCTCCTCAGGAACTGAGAGAAGGACATCACCTGTAAGGAAATGTGAAGGTGTGAGTGTAGATATGCATTCTATGTCAGAGTCATTAACGTATGAGAGAGGCCTGGAGTTTAGTAATCCTTCGATTTGTGTAAGCAAGGTGGTTATCTCTTCAAATGTTAATATGGTTTCTCCCAACACTCTCTTCAGATGAAATTTGACGGATCGAATTCCTGATTCCCAAATACCACCAAAATGTGGTGATGATGGTGGAATAAAGTGCCAATCTATGGAAGATTTGGACAAGTAGTAGGATATGGATTCATTAGTTGGTACAGAAAGCTATAACTTTCGTATATCATCCAGTTTTCGACGAGCTCCAACAAAATTGGTGCCATTGTCACTATAAATGTGGCGGGGAGCACCACGACGAGCACTAAAACGACGAAGTGCAGCTATGAAAGAATCAGTTGTTAAGTCTCCGACTGCTTCAATATGAACAGCTTTAGTTGCTAAGCAGACAAATAAAGCAATGTAACCCTTTGTAGATTTAGTCCCTCGACCTTTGTTGCATTTAATCAGTACAGGACCAGCATAATCGATACCGCAACTGAAGAAAGGTCTCTCTAGCGTAACACGATGTTTTGGTAGATTCCCCATCAGTTGTGGTGTAGTGGTGGATATTTTGAATTTGTTACACTTCAAACATTTTCTAATGCATTTGTTAATTAACTTTCTACCTCCACGATCCAATGCGATTGTCTAAGAACGTGACTAACAACGTAGGCCCGGCATGTAAATGAACGATGTGTTGTTCCTTGATAAGAAGTTCACTAATAGTGTGCTGAGAGAAGGAAGTATGATAGGATGCTTAGAATTGAAACGGAGCTGTGAATTTTGCAATCTTCCTCCCACCCGTACTAAACCATGTTCATCTATGAATGGGTGGAGGGAACGTAATGGACTTTTGGGTGGCAGAGAAATCTGTTTCTTAATGTTTTGTATTTCTTCCTGAAAGAAGATGCCTTGAACCCAACGAATGATGGTTTCTTCAGCGGTTTTGGTTTCCGAAAAAGTAAGTGGATTTGTATTATTATGGGATGAACCAATCGATGATCCTTGAGATGATTTAATCTTTTTACAATTTTTAATAAATCTTTGGCAATAAGCTAAAATGCGAATTATTTTCGAGAGTGAAGAGTAGAGTTCAAATAAATCATGAATTACATCATTTGATGTCAGTTTGAAGATTGAGTCTGATTTAAATGTAGAAGTATTTTGAAAATGTTTTTCCACAAATTGTTCTTCCGAAGTTAATATTTTATCCTTTAAGTTAGGAATTTCTTCTAATTTCCCAAATTGTTTTAATTGATTGTCAATACTTGTACCATTAATATGAAGATTTAACATTGAATTTGAATGTAAAGATTCAGTTAATTTGCCTGAAACCAGGAAACCAAAAATTGAATTTTGTGCAATTAAATTGCTTTGAGCGCAAGTAATTTGCCCAGGAAGCAAAATAGAAAAAAAGTAATCCGATCCAAGAATCATATCTATATCGTTTGGGATAAAAAAATTCGGATCTGCTAAACATGCATTTTTTAAGTGAGAGAAATGTGTTTCATTTATTCTTTCCGTAGGTAACGGAGCAGTTAGTTTTTCCAAAACATACGCTTTAACTGGTAGTTTGACCTTGGGGTCATGCAATGAAACTAAATCCATTTCGACACACCCTTTAGTCATCGCAATGTTGGAATCTTGCAATCCCCTTATTTGTATCGAGCGTTTTTTCTTTTGAGGACTAGCAATTTCAAGCATTTTTCAGAAA
Source organism: Trichonephila clavata (assembly GCA_019973975.1). Classification (NCBI taxonomy): domain Eukaryota; kingdom Metazoa; phylum Arthropoda; class Arachnida; order Araneae; family Nephilidae; genus Trichonephila; species Trichonephila clavata. The sequence goes on along the minus strand of BMAO01003297.1, from coordinate 7,242 downwards.
TAAATGTTGATTCACTTCCGCTATCCGTCATAACTCAAACTTGACAGTTCTCACCCAAAATAATTTTAATATTGACCCTTATGGTGGGTAATAAAGAAAAATACGTTTGTATAGAATTCATGGAAGCTGTAACTGTTTTGTTTGGATTAGTATAATTTCCGATCTGGTTTTGACCTTGGGCATGATGAGATTTGTTACTTGACATTGCGTAATTTTTAAAATTATTATCGTGTAAGAGTGAATGATGCCTTTTCTTACAAAAGTGGCATGTAAAAGTTGAATTACAATGTGACTCCGTATGCTTATCCGATAAACAGTTCATACATAATTTTTGTTTGTTAACAAATTGTTTACGTTCTTTTACAGACATTTCTCTAAATTTAAGACATTTGAATACAAGATGATTCATTTTACAACAACAACATTTAAAGTTATTGTTAAATTTCGATTTATTAATAAAAGGTTGTTTTTCATAAGTTACACTTTCATTATAAAGCTCTAAGTATGTGCATCTGTTATTTAAAAATTCTATAAATGATTCAAATGTAGGAAAATCAATATTGTTTGAGAATTGTCCATTCTTGGCGCCTTTTAGAATCAACCTTTTGTAACAAAATGTAAATCAACCATACATCTCTAGATTCTGCTTTAGTATCAATGGATTTAAGACCTCTAATTACTTCATCGGAAGTATCTGCTATGTTGCGTAAATTGCTAGTGTTAATATCATTAAAAGAAGGTTGTTTCATGAATGTTTTGATTAGTGAAAAAATTATTTGCTTTTTTTTATCATAACGGTTTAATAATTTTCCCCAAGCCTCGTTATAAGCAGTTTCAGTTATAGGAATATGTTTAATTATGTTTGCTGGCTCTGACAGCAATAAACCTCTAAGATACTGAAATTTTTGCACATTTGATAAACACATTATCATGCACTAATGATGCATATAAATCTTTAAATGAAGGCCAATCTTTATAATCACCAGAAAAACACTCAATATTAATTTTTGGTAATTTAAAATTGCATCAAATGTGAAATCTAGCATTTTCAAAAACATCAGAATTATCATTATATACATTTGTACTCACAGATAAATTTTCTAAGATATTCTGTAGCTTGGCTTTGGTTTCGTAATATTTTGCTTCGAATTCTTCCATTTCAGAGGATTCGAATGGTAATGCAGCATCCGCTTGATCAAATTCCGTATAAATTAATTCTAGTTTTTCCAACTTGTTGGATATATAATTTTTGTTAAAAGTTTGATCATCTTTTTCAATGAAATTTTTAGTTCTTGTAAGTGCAGCCTTCACTCTGCCGTGAAGCGTTTTAGCCGTTTCGGTGTCCATTATTATTGTTGAAATGAAATATGGACGGAATGAATCAGTAAGAGAAACCAAAACCAAACGTTGAATGAAAATATAAAATAGTACTTATCTCTTGATTCTCTGAATCGATGATGAAGATCTCGTCGGTGCCGTGGTTGAGTTCGATAAATCCAGAGATGGAGAAAATAGTTATTGTTTATATTTTCAATAATATGCACAGTTACATTTTACAATTTAAATTAATAATGCGGATACACCTTTGAAGGTGTTGCGGGTAGGTGCGGACAAAGACCTTGGATCAGTCCGTTGAGCCTACTGTTTTCAGAATGTTCTGGTGCGGTGTCTGGAAAGTTCAGTTGGAGTAGCAAGGCGGGAAAGTACGGCGCCACTGTTACAGTTAAGTGAGGAGTGTCGGCAACAAATAATATACGAGGGCTGTAAATCAAGTAAGGCCAGCATAGGTATAAATCAATTTTTAATGAACTTACAAGTACTTTTGTATTACATTCTTCTATGTAAACACTAGCAAAACTTATAACCTTTTGTCAAAAGTCGGAAAGCTGTTGGATACCATTTGCAAGGTGTTGATTGTTGATGTCAGTGACGGAGTATACAGAGGATATGTCAGGAAATAGGTAGCCTCGCAGAGATTCATTGAACTTCAGAAAAAGATTGAAGCCACAAAGACTCATGCCAGGCGAGTAGGGAGGATGTTCCAAGATTTCCCACTGCCAACGCTGCAATAGGACAGTGACATTGTTTGCTGCATGACAACGAGCTTTGTCTTGCAACATGGAATACATATTGTTTTGCAATAAACATGGACCAGTCTATCGATTGTCTATAAAAAGTAGACTGCTCAAGATGTTAATTTGATGTTGAGGAATGTAGGACCGACCAGTGCGTTGGAAATTCGCCGTCTCTTTCCGACCCGAACAATGTATGCTATATACTGTATGCTTTTAAAGATCTCGGGTAGGGCCGACTTTTTACAGGGGCCCAGGGCCTCAAAAAATTTTCTCTGGGTGCAGGACCTATCTATCCCATATGGTAATACATTTTCACGACAGGCTTCCAGTAATCCTCGATAATATTCTTTTGAATTTTTGCCTCGGCAACCTCGATTTTAAGCACAATCTCTAATAAACTTTTCAAAACATGCTTCAGAACAGGGTATTCAACTTTTCTTCCCACCGGGCCACATGCACATGGCAAGTATTTCACGAAGGCCGCAACATGAGGGTAATGGAAAACACACACTATAAGATCAAAGCAACATTAGACAAACCAAAATTGATCAAAATATTTGAGCTTATTTTTGGTTTTTATTTTAGTACTAATATTAACCTTTCTATCTAACACACAAACAAAATATTTACTTTTATGCATTTCTTGCTAAGTTTTGGGATAGTTTCGAATTTCTTTCATCCATTAACAAGTCTTTCGCTTACATTATATACTATAAAAAAAAATTGATAGCAAAATTGCTAGTTTGATTGCTTCATTGATAGAATTACTCGCTAAATTTTTAGTATATTGTTCTCCAATAATTGAATTTCTTAGTATAATGACCCATGACCCAGTCACTCAGAAAAGGCCCGTGGGTCTCAGATTTAGTATCACTGCTTTAAGGTAACTGGGACGTATGCGAGAAGAAAAAATGAGCTTTTTTTGCACCAACTTTAAATGGCTTACAGTTACTTAAATTTAAAGCAACGGAAATAAAATTTTTATGTTGAATTATCTGTATATTTATGTACTTGTAAATATAAAAAAAACTTCATTTTAAGTTACAAATAAATCTGTAAGAGCAATAATTAATCAATAGCTATTTTTTTTATTTTCAAGAATGTTCTTACCTTTAAATGCACTTTGCATAAAATCTACTGCATATATAGCTATAAAATTTCAAGAGTTTTTGTAAACATAACAATCCATAAAATGAATGAAGTGAAATTTTAAATCATAAATTTATAAAAATTTTAAAATTTTTTAATTTAGTGATTCAAATTTCCTTTAAATTTTTTGCAGAAATTGTGCTATATCTGAAATTTTCGAATGTTTATTTGAAATCGAATTCATTCACTTTGTTAAAAATTTGTTCATCTTGTATTATGCAAAATATCAGCACTATAAGTAAAGTATATTTTGAGGAAAGTGTACAGGAATCACCAAAAAATGCATTTTGAGAAAATTGCAAATAAAGATATTTTCATCTATGATTTGTAAAATAATATATTTTAATACAGTATAAAATCCTACCACTGTTAATTGAATAATTTTTCATCATTTTTTAGTTTTTAAATTGTAATTTTAAAATTCTAGATTCTGTAGAAGTATTTTTAATTTCCCTTTCCCTACTTCATCAATAGATGTTATCAACGATTCACATCTTCTTTCCTTTAAAATACCAAAGTTTTATGTCTATAAGTTTTAGTATTTCTACTTCACTTTAAACATCATCATTACAGGCTATTACAAAATTCCTTACACATATTTTTATTGTTATAAAGATACACACAAAAGATGTCTTTGATGAATTTACGAAGTTAATTTGATGCCCAATTTAAATGGAATTCTGTTTTTAAAAATTATAACAAAAGAATCTCTGTTTTTATATTCATACATATGAATATTTATTTATTTTAATGTAAAACCAAAAGAAATAATCATATACAGTTATTCATAAGCATTTAAATGTTAATAAGTAGTTATGAAAAACGAAATGTCTATTTTACAAGCTGTGTATTTAATTTAGAATAACCCTCAAAATCTACTTTGTACTATATTCACTTGATTTATAATTTAAAAACTACACTGAGTATTTATAAATTCAAAAAACTAGACATAATTATTATTTTAAAAAAGAAATTTCTTTTTTCAAAATTTTGTAACAAATCATTTAAATTTTCCGTAATTTTTGCACAAAAAATGTACATTTTGCAATAAGTTTAAATTTATAATATAGAAAAATTACATTCTTCGAATAGAAAAATTAATTTTTATACAATACATATTGGATACACTACGGATTTTGAAGAAAGTGTACCTGAATTACAGTTGCATCACATTTGCTTACAATTTTAAAATTCAACTTTCTAGCGTTCTTTTGATCTAATTCTCTTAAATAATGCATCTATAGAAGAAGCAAAGTGCCCTCTATTTTTTAAAAGTAAAATAAAAAAATGCAATATCTAAAGCCCTTTTACGTCCCAGTTATCTTAAGGCGAGATGGAAACGAAACTCTTCTTTACGCAGAAAACTAACTAAACGACCGTGTTTGAACTTTCACATCGACAACGGCATCACTTCACGGCTACCAGATCCTATTTGACCATGCCCGCTCTCCTGCAAGTTTGTAGGTTAAGTTACAACTATTTAATTTACACCCTCGTATTTCTCAAATAAATTATGATTAATTTTTTGTAGTTTAATTTTTTTCAAAGAGAGTTCTGCTATTGCTTTTTGAACATTCAAATTATATAATTATAACTAAAATAGTGTAAATTGATTCACATGTCTCAAAATTATTTCCATTTTCTTACATAAATAATCTTGTCACTATATATGAGGATCAAATATTTTTAAAAACCAAGTTTATAGTTCTTTGAGGGAAAATTATAATTAGTTTTATTTCTTAAAAATGATTTTCAATTTAAAAGGAATTGGATTTTTGAAGTACTTCTCAGAATCTTTTTAATAAGAGATCTTTTAGTCTTAAAATCATTCGATCGACAACAATGGGTGATCTTCGGATTTTTATAAATCACACAACACTATTTAATAATACTGGAACCTTATATTTTCTATTATTAAATTAGTTCCAGGAAAGGTCTTGTTCTAATACCTACAGAAAATTCTTTCTTGTTGAAAATTTTGAAGAGTGTTATTTTTTTATATATAATTTCTGAAGAAAATAAAAGTAAGGAATAAAGAATAATGCGCAGGGGTTTCAAAAAGAAAGATAACAAGAAAGATATGTGCCAATTATCCGTAAGAATAAAAATCCCTCTGAATATAATGAAGACGATCACGGTGCCGATAGATGGAACTGGTTCTTCAGTAACATGACTAAATTTCAGCTTAGAGATGGCTGCGTTAACGGAAACATAGCCCACGATATAAATAAGTAAAACATGATTGTTGCGAATAAAGAAAAATTCACCTGCTGAAATTCATTGGCAATTGGTAGAAGTACGATACACGTGTTATGTCACGAAGACAGATATGATTTTGGTGTACGGAATTTGACGAAGGCCAAACAAATGTGGGAGATGAAAAACATTTTCAAATGGGAAGTATCATTGGACTACCTTCCTTAGCATGCCCGTCTTTGCACCAAGTAATTTCCATTTCTTCGGACCTTTAAAAAAAACTTAGGGGTCAACACACATTTTAAAACCGATGTTGAGGTTCAGCAAGGCGTCTTGACTTGGTTGCACAACCTTGTCTCTGATATATATGATGTTAGTTTCGATAATTTAAATTATAGATAGAACAAAGGCCTCGATTAGAGTGACTATGTAGAAAAGTAATATGTACCTGTGCTATCTTACATTGTATATATTTTTTTATTTCCAGAATAAACGTTTCCTCTGAACAGGCTTCTTACCTTACAACAAGCACTATAAAAATTTTAAAGTCAATTCCTACTTAGGTCAACAAAGAAAAATTTTATTTCAGTTACTGTTTATCAAATAAATTACAATTAATATAAAGATGTATATACATATGACAGATTCACAATATTAAGTGCGACAATTTTATTAATTATCATTAAAGTATCGTATTGTCAACCAAAACAATCGTGAACATAAAATTTCAGTTCAACTGAATGCTTTAAAACGTTAGGAAAAAAAATCTTTAAAACTTTTGACCCAATTGCTAAAAATGAAGCCAACGTGACTGTATCTGTAATTCTTCAAAAAATTGGTTTCAGTTAATTAGTTTTAATTATTGTAATTAAATTATCGTATTGTCACCCAAAACAAATGTGTATAGAAAATTTCAGCTCAAATGAGAGTTTTAAAACGTGAGAAAAATCATTTTAAAGTTTTGACACAAGTCACCAAAAATGATGCCATCTTGGCTGTATCTGTTATTCTTTGAGTAATTAATTTTAATCAACAACGTGTATACAAAATTTCAACCAAATTGAGTGCTCTAAAATTTATTTTATTAACGATTGAAAAATTGACCAAGATATATATGGGTTGCTTTTGTGAACTTTTTTTTTATTTCTAATGAGCTTCGGATTGGTGTTTTTCCATTGCAAATCTAGTATATTTCCGGAAGCTGGTATCTCCTTTTAGTGCGGCACCATGTAGGCGAATACCAATCGCCGCAGGTAATTTTAACGCCCAGTTTCCTCTCTAGAGGGAGGCACCTGAGCTCTGACGATATAAATCTGTACTAGGATTTAATTTTGCCGAGAGCACCCAATCAAACATACAATTTTGGGATCTTTTACATCTCGTATAATCATACGACATGGCTGCTGTCGATTTTCTGCATCATGAAAATCCACCAACTTGTGCCGGGGTCGAGCCCCCTTGAGTGTAAAGGACCAGTGACAAACCAACCCCTCCACACAGCCAGCAAGATTGTGAACTAATAGTAGGAACTGAAAAAGAATACATTTTTTGTATGATTAATGCATTAATCAGTACAAACTGATAAATATTCTGGTTTGTCACATTTTACAATTTACTGAAGTATAAATTAAGGAATCTATGAATTATAATTTGATTTACTAATGCATTAATAAAACCCAATTGAAAAATATCGGAAGATGTATTATATAAAAATATTCACAGGATTCACAGATTTTTTTGCTTGATATTAGCCGTTTCTTGAAAATATTACTTGCAGAAATAGAAACACTGTATTACATTTACATTACATTGTATTAATTTG
>BMAO01003296.1:0-21630 GCA_019973975.1 Trichonephila clavata | reverse complement strand
TCCCGCCGCTAATGCCAAGCCACAAGATCTTTCTGTTCTGTGCTGAATATGTCTTATACGCACGTCTGATGTGCACAACTTTATAAAGAATTTACGTCCCTTCTTCCCTGTGACCCGGCTAGAGGTGGGGGAAACTAAATGGTCAGACGACATGATGAACTTCAATTATTTTATTTATCACTATATTCGACTCAGACACAAACGCACTTAAACAAGATTAATTTAATTAGTAATAAACGGGAGTGAGACGAGATTGCGTTGGGGAGAATATATTCAATCATGCAGCTCTATTTAAGGTACAGAGCTTACGTATTTAATGATCGCACTTAGTTTAACTTTATAAGCATCAACTTGATTTAAGATCACAGTACTGAACTCTTGGTCTTCTATTTCTTACACGTTGACTTTAACACCTCTTGCCAGTTAATCAAATCACTTTCTTAATATTCCACTTCTGGCTTCTTACACTGTTTACGTATACGTTTCACTGTACATTTATTTCACCTCTCATTTATTCACAATTCACTAACTCCCCAGCTCGCGAATAAAGAATATATATTACTTAATTTGCATATCACGCTTTCTGCCCTTCGGAGAAGGTTGGTTGAAAATGCTGGCCCAAAAGAATTCCCCAGAGGTTATTGTAAAGACACGTACAGATTCGTCACAACTTGTTGTCGGAGCTAGACAGCCTAGACGTAAAAAGAAGACAACGCCATGACACAAGGAGTACGAACCATCTTGTATATTAAAACACTGTTTCGAGACGATTTTGAACGACATAATTGTAACTTTAAGCGATGACCCTATGTCAATGATATCTATAAGTGTAAATATCTTGTAAACAGTAATAAGCAATTAAATTTAAAGTTATTGAAGTCGTCTTGTCTTGTTCTAAATGCCAATCTTACATCAAGACATAATGCTATGATTTTGATCAGCTAATTGCAAGTAAATCGATGACCTGTGGTATATTTCATAAACTCTTGGTATTGAGAAATTTCAATATAAAATTTCGAGATGATCTGGTTAATTATAATTATATGTGTCTTTCATTTTGCATACGCTGTTTGTAAAAGAATATATTAAGTAAGAAAAGGAATTTTTTAAAGTAAAATAGGAATTTTAGTTAATAAATAAGCTAGTACTGCTAAAAAAGTCATAATTTTCTTTTTGAAAAAAATCCATCGAATTAAATTGCTTGTGGCTTGTTTTTAATTTTAATGAAAGCATTCATAAAATTTTACAATGAGAAGTATGAAAACACATTTTTGTTCGCTGAAAATACAATCACCTGTCAACGTTTAAATACATTTTTTTTTTCCAGAAAAAAATATAAGAAAACAGGTGAAATTGTAATTATTGAAGAAATTTTTAGTTCTAAAAGTAAGTGAAAATCTTACCGAGGCCTTTATGAAGGAAAAATTCATACAGGATTTCAAAACAAATAATGTAACTTCTTTCTTTCCTCAAAATGGAATTACGGCACATTTAAAAAAAATACTTTTTATGTATTTACAAAAATAAATTTTCATTGTCTGTAAATAAATGGGAAAATTATTATTTTTTATAGTTTGGTATCATATTTCGATATTTATACCATATACGATTTTTGAGTATTTTTATAGTGTTTGCACTTAATGAAATAACTGAAAACTATGTAAATTAGTAGACGTTACGTAAAATGTACATTTTAAAATGAAAATACCAATTTCGCCAGAAAGATCATCCGTAACTTGTTTCAAGTATAAAGATGACATTCAAATAATTTATTTGATTGCATATTGCAAGCTGTGTTATAAAGCATGGGTGCGTCAGATGGACATTTTTTTTTGGATTATTCAAACTGATCTTCGTAATTAGTAATTGAAAGTAGATTTTAATATAATTGCGAAATATTTTAATACCATTATTAGTGATAGTTTACTCCCACAAAAATTATGGTCTATTACTTTTTTTCAATGGATTTATTGGGTTAAAATTACGTGTCCTTACAGCAAGCTAGATTCCTGATGTGAAAGGACATCAGCGAGGAACTCTGTTACTGACGGTGCGATTTACACAAGCGTATCAATTTAATTATTTTTTCAAAATCGGAAAACCGAACAGACAGGAATTTAAAGTAGTTTTCCAATTTTAACAAAACCAAAAATTAAAAATCCTTTTTAGTAAAATATTGAAACTAACTACAAAATCAATAATTTAAATAATTAAAACGGTGAAATATTTATTTATTTATTGCTAAGTAAGATCATAATTCGAAGCAATTGACCTCGTAATTTTAAATCTAAGTTAAGCATTGAGAATGACATCTGAGTCAATGCACTAGTCCTTCAAACATCTGCACTCCGCCAACGTAATGACTTTTAGCCTTTAACTTGCACATCAGCCTTTCAGCATGGTGGAACTTTATAATAGACACCCATATTTTTACCATGACTTGACAAAAATGACGCTCGTCGTGAGTTTGCGACCATGACCACTTGGCTACCGGGGCTAAAATGTACATAATTAGTGTCTATTCTGCGAATAGGACAGACAAGGTTATTGAAACAGTTGGGAAACAGTGGAGCACCTGGAAACTATCACCATCTCCTTGAACAAATCATTGGACATTTTGGAAGGATAAAATGTTTTGTTACTTTATGAAAAAATTCCATGCTTGAGATGAAGCCTAATGAGCAGGTATTTGTTTGTACATTGCAAGCAACAATTGACACACACAACCAATATGTTGAGTTTACCATAACCAGTCTTCCGCAACTATTAAAGATACAGGTAATGCAACAACATTTTTCTTAATATGTATAACGCTGTCTCTCTATTTATTTTGTTTTTCTAAGCAATAATTTAAGAATGCTTGCTCTCGGACACTTGTTCCATCCATTCTTTAGAGTAGAAAATTTGACTCTTTGAGATAAGGCTACCTTTTGCCAATCAATAGTGTCTATCACAAGTATTGAAGCCAGTTTTGCAATGCAACTTCATTAGCATGGATACAGTGACCATTAACCTGCTTAGGTGCCCCAAATGAACCAATGTTTGTTTTACTTTCATCGTAAGTGGCAACGTACATCCCCGCAACTCTGTATTCTGGAGCCCAAATCCTGAAATTATGGTTTTGCAATCATTTTTAAGATATGGCCTGCGGCCTAAAACCTGACTGAAGAGAAACCCTAATATTCTCCGTTACACAGTGCGTTTACAACTTCTTTGGTTCAATTTTCCCGTTATTTGTTCAACTGCGTCGGGCAAGTTTAAATTCTCACATACCGTGGGCAACTGAACAATCACCCCTCTTAGTGGTGTGTAGTGCACCGCAGGTTTTTCAAACTGCTTATTTTCAGTGATATTTTTGCTCATGTTAGGTATTATTTTTCCACAGCATCACGCGAACAATTCCGGAACTGTGTAAGTTTCTGATAAAAACTGCCACCGTTTGCGTGGAACATCCCCTTTAGAACTGTGCGTTTCGTCCATCGCCACTTGGAAAACTACATTTTACATACTTTGACGGCTAGCGCCACTTTACACGTACCATTGGCTGTACATTCCTTAAGTATGAGGTAGGAAGGTCGTAAAAATGTGACCCTGCACAGTAACGAATTTTTCAACCCACTAATTTCTGAAACTTTATTTGAGAGGAAGAAAGACGCAGAAACTTTTTGGCAGTTTTTCCGAAATTTATTTTTATTAACCAGAATCACTAGAATTATTTAGAATAATTAATGAATGTCACAGTTCACATATATATCGCTCAATTTTTTTTTATTTCAATGAAAGAAGTAATATTTCTAATTCACAAGAAGGAGTAAATCAGTTTGGAAAGTGATATAAATGTCTATGTTCTTTCGAAATTTTTATATTAATTCAAAAAGTTTAATAGGATATTTAGTAACAAAACAACTCGAGGGATTTGACAATGCATCTCGTAATTGACGCGGGTGACATTGGAGCTGTGAACTCATCATCCAAATTTCTATACAACATCATCCGGAGATTTTGAATCTTGACTTGAGATTTAATAAGCTTCGATCCCTCAACACTATGGGGCTTTAGTTGCACTACGACTTGAACACATGACTGAAAATACTAGGCACGAGCTCGCAACCATAACTTTAACCATTATATACATTCGAATATAGCAATTACTTGATATTAGGCAGTCAGTCATCGTTATTCCGAAATGATTGTTAATTGTTAGTATTCACAAAGCTATAACATTTTATCTTAAAAAAACATAACTACGTTAATAATTAACTTTATAATTGAAAAATTATAAAGCTAAATTAAAGTCAATGCATTTTAAAATAAAAAAATTGGACTAATTACGGATTTTTCCCTAACGTAATACTTATGGAATTGGAAAACCAAACTAATTCCATTCGGGTTGTAAATTTCCCATAAAATTATTCTCAAATGTATGAAAGTTTCAACAATGTTCATTTTAGTAAATTTACTTACGACAATTAGTTACCTTAGAGAAATCATTAGTTAATTATCTTTGAAGTTGTATAAGGCAAGGTACTTAAGCAATTATGCATAAAAGTGAAATTAATTAAATATCATACTAAGTTCATACAATTTGGAGAATCCTTATGTTTATTTAATTTTGGATTGGGATATTCTGTATTCCCTCTGATTCTATTTTTTAGTTTAATAATAATAACAGTAAAAATAATGAAATGGAATTTATTTATTATTAACAAATAAGTATTTAAGATAGAAAAGGTTGCTTCACTGTATATTTTTTTAGTCTGCATGAATTATTCATATTTGCTGAAGGTTATTCCATTATTATTAATTACCTTTTATAAAAACAAAACATATAAAGAGGACTCGGTAACCTTTCAACAATTTTGAGTTTATGTATTTAAAATTATAGTTTGGCATTTTTTATAATGTTTATATTCAAGAAAATGATACAAGATGAAATTTTTCCCTATTATTCACATAATCTTAAGAATATAAATTTTTTTGAAGGGAATTTTTGAGAAATTTTAAAGTTTTACTCCTTCAGTAGTTTTTAATTTTTTTACCTGAAAATTTTTGATAAAATTTTTAAGAATGTTCTGAGCAACTTTAAAGAGAAGGATTAATTTTACAATAATTTAATTAGCTTTGGAGAAAAAAAATAAATGATATGCATTCTAAAATTCAAAAAAAATCTAATAACTGCTACATTTTAATTTTTTTTAAAAAAAAGCATTCAGTTTGCAACAAAATGGATCCCTGATTTTGTTACATATATTATACACACGAAAATAAATAGAAATGATTGGTAAATAATTGTGGAAGTAGTAGCATTTCGAATTTACTAATGTATCGATAAAACACAAACTGTGAGGAAAAAAAACCAATTTAAAGTTTATAATTCTGAAAAATAACTATAATAAGCTTAAATAAATTTAAAATAACACTTTAAGACATTCGTTATGTAATTTTCTTTAAAATAATTTCCTTTTGGTATTTTTTGAACCCATACATTTTTATATATGATCAAATTTGGAAGGGTATTAATTGCAAAAAAATTTTTTTTAAAAAATGGTAAAAAAATTTTTTTTTTCTCAGGACAGAAATTTTAATTTCTTTCTTCACAAAATATTGAAGTATTATATTTGTATGAAAAACATATGAGGAATAAGAATTTAAATTATGAAATTATTAATTTAAAATGCCTTAGTTCACAAATTTTACGTGCATAAATTTTACAAAGAAAAAAAAATTACGTTATTGTAATGAACCAATAATATCCTGCTTTATATATACCTTTTTTATAGTTATTATTTCTCTTTTTAAAATGGATTTTTTTATCAAAACACTTTTTAAGCTTTTTTTTCTAAAAAGGGGACGTGGTCTAATTGCCTAATTTCTTTATTTACATTTTTCAAATGAAGTTTTATCCAACTTTTAACTTTCCGATATGTAAAAGTGATGTATCAATCGAAAGATAATAATGCGAAGAATAAGATTAAATAAAAATAAAAAATTTATAGTTCGGTCATTTTGGGGGGTTCCGAATTCTCTTAAAGTTTACTTTTATGTATGCATATATATTGGTGTTCATTAAACATCCTGAATTATTAGTTGTCTTAAAAGTATTGTCCTAAAAGCATTAGTTCCACAAACCATATTTAATAATTGTTATAATGCAGACATTTTATTTAGGAAAACTCAAACACGTTTAAAATGACATAACTTAAATAATGTTTACATTTCAAAGAAATTTTAATCACCAAAGAATTCTTTATTTAGCTTCCAATAAATTGTACTTCGCCACTTTTGTAACGTCTACTTCTCTGATAAAAAGGTTTTTCTCTAATTAAGGTTTTGCATAAATATCAGTTTGTGAAAAAATTTTTCATTTGAGACAGCCGATTCAATAACTTTACAAAAGAAATATAATTGTAAAACTTTTTACTTGAAATTAAAAGAAAGAAAATAACTTCTATCATTTGATATTATTTTGTTAGTTTGAATCAGATGAACTAATTTAATTATCTGCATTATTGAAATATTCCAATAATAATAATATATTTTAAGAATTTTGATTATATCTCCAGCTGCATTCGCATTTCTTTGAATTTAAATATGAAAGGCATTTCAGGTATATATTTACAGAAGCAAGGATTTTAATATATGAAAAAGGATGTAAATTTTATTATCTCCAATCCCAATTATAAAAATCTTACTTTTCAGGGTACATTTCCATGTTTACATGCAATTCAATTTTCGATCATAGATTAATCCTTTGACATAGCAATGTTTTTTGATAACTATTTTTAAGTGGGTAAAAAACCAAGATATATAAATTCAGGGTACAGATTTGTTTCATTAGTATAATTTATACGATAACTAATTGTACTACAGGTTTCACATTCTGATGAACCATCATCTTGTTAATAGATTACTTGAAATTGTATTTCAGGTATAGGATAAAATAATAGGAAACACCTGTGAAAAATGAAAAAAAAATATAAGCAAGGAGTTGGGTCACCTTTGGTGTGAATTACTGCATGTATTCAACATGGGATTAATAAATAAAGGTCTTGAACAAAGTTCATTGGAATTCGAACCCATTCCTCGAGCATGATCGTCTCAAGTTAAGACAGTGTGAGTAGAAGAGGAAACTGATCACGGACTTTTATCTCCAAAAAAAAAAAAGACTGCAAACTCTCAATGATGTTTAGAGGAGGTGACTGGGACGTTACTTTAAATGTTCCACTTCATCATCATGCTCAGGTAACCATGTTTTTGATCACTGCGAGAGGTATAAACACAGACTTTGTCATCTTGGAACACAGGAAATTCTCCCAGAAAGAGAGTCTGAAGCATATGTTGAAGAGTATCTACAAGAATGCTGCGATAAAAGTCGTCTGTAATCATACGCCTCAAGACAATGAGATGCCACAATCCACTAAAACATGTCCCCCCCTACACCATCATAGAACGTCTTCATATACCAAGTTTGGAACCAGCCTGTGTTCGGCAGACGAGCACACGTCAGGTGGTCAGGAATAATGTAAATGGGGATTCTTCAAACCAGATAACTTGGTTATATTGAAGTTATGTCCAGTTTAGGTCAGTACTGAAGTCTCTTCATAATACTCCACGCCGAAACTAACCTTGTTCGAATAGCTACTCTGCCATGAATGTTCACAGCATGCAACTCCCGTAGAATAGCTTCAATGGATACGGGATTCTAAGGGTGGGAATTCATTTCGGATTTTATCTGCGGCATTATAATCTTGCGTTTTCGTGTGACTATCCTCTTCAACACCCGTCTCTCACGGTCCTTCAACTTCGACTTTCGCTCATTGTTGAGATTCACAGAAAACACCTTACCCAAGTTTGTGTTGACTGTTATACTCATTAATGCAGTGGTCCTTGAAACACCTACAAGATAGGCTATTCTGAACACGGATGCTCCAGCTAGGCGAGCTCAAATTATCATGCCTTGTTTCACGTTGGACAGGTCTGACATAATCGCACCTTGCTATGAACAGAATTTTTTCATGCAACCCTCATACACCCAAATGCTCGACTAATACCTTCCCTTTCTCCGCCACTGGGTGACATACTGTTGCGGCTGTTTATTGGACGGCCGAAAAAGACGATTTTTTAAGTGGGTGTTCCTATTATTTTGTCCTATTCCTGTATATACGAATGATTGAAAAAAACAGGATATATGACAATTGATAATATACTTCGTTATTACTCAAGGATAAACATTTAGGAGTATCCGTATTTACAATATAACTCAACGAGACCTAGTTCTAATAAATATGAATGATGTATCTTTTTCTAGAAATTTGAATGTGGTTATTTTGGGGAGGTACGGAACAATGACCCTCAAATAAAACTGTGTTATTCGCTTTCAGATAAGATCACATATTAATTTGTACAAGGTAATTAATTATATAGTCAAAATTTCTGACTAAACAATTCACATGATCCATGAAATAACATAGAAAGGAAATCTGTTATATACCTGGGAATTTAGTTTAACTTTAGAGTTACATTAGTAAGCTGTTAGTGATAAATTTCCATATATACCATAGGAGAAGAACGTTTAAAATATTCAAAAAGTAAATTTTTTTAAAAGAAAAATTGTAATCACTACAACGTCTTGATCGGTAGTTTAGAGTAGATTCATGGGTTCGAAACATGATTTGGACGAAGATCATAATGTGGGTTATTTTATAGCTTTTTCAAAAAAATTGGGATTGCATTTTCTCTTCATATTTCGACACAGAAATATAAGTAAACAAAGGAGAAGTTTGGTACCTTAAAAACTACGTTTAACCCTGCACTCTTAGTCCTAATTTGTGGCCGCGGTAGTCAAGTGGTCAAGGTATTGGATCACGGCTAGCGTGTCATAAGTTTGAGACTAGTACCACTGAAGACCCGCTGTGTAGGGGAAAGATGCACGTTAAATCTGTCGAGAGCTCAAACGTCCTCCCGTTGATGTGGTGTGGTAGTTAAAGGAGGGAGGTGCCAGCTCAGGTGCCGTTCTATTCACTTGACCTTGGTTTAAAATTACGAGGTCCGTCGTCAAAAGCCCTCGAGTGCGTGACGTTAATATTCACTCACTAACTCACTTAGTCCTAATTCATGTAATTTGCTACTTTAATACTCTAGCTGTTCTATTGTGATCTGTACTTATTTGTTGCATTCTACAATGTTCTTTAATCATTAAATTATAATTTTAAATATTGTTCATTATTCTATATATACATAACAGGAATTGGAGTCAGGAAAAGGGCAGCCGTTTTATATATCATACTTAATTCGAATTTTCCATCAAATCGTTCGGTACCCCAAACCATGACAAAAGATTTGTCTCTCTCTTCTTTCAAGCTTCGATGAGGCTCAAGTGATGTTCTTGCACGTGTTTTTAGTAAGCCCGTCGAAGTTTCGATCAAAGTACTTATGCGGGAGGTGGGTTGAGTTGTCCTTGTAGGAAGTTTACCCCCAAATGACATGTAAAGGGCTGGGGATTCATCACATACATATATAATTAATTTTTTTTAGATATTTTTAAAGGGAAGCTTTAAATAACTTAACTTTTGAAAATATTCATAATTTATAACATTTAAAAAAAGAGAGGGCATTTTGAATATTCAGTTAATACTACCAATATTGCAGTATACTATTTTAATTAATTCACAAATTACTTATCTTACATGTTTTCGTTATATATTTAAAAAATAATCTAAAGATTGATTAATCTAACCAATTTGCACAAACTTTAGCATAAACTGTCGTAATGTTAAATTTTCCGATGAATTTGGCATAAAAATTTTTTAAAAAGTCTTACAAAAAGTAGTACAAATTACACAAGTAATATAAAATGCATTTTTATAAGTGCTAAACATTTTACAAAAACTTTTTATACATTTAAGGACCTAGAAATGATTTAAATTCTTCAAAAAATATAGAATTGTCAGAACACATTTTGTAACATCAAAAGGTCTACAGTTTTGGTTAAAATGCTGTAATATCGTAATTCCAATCACATTATTCTGTTTTTCTATTCTTTTGACTATTAACTCTAAATTTCCAATTAGCAAAATACACTCATGTCCATAAATTAAGGATAATGAAGTTCAGGCAAAGAAAGAGACAGAAGCAAAACAAATTTGACTTATTTGTAAAGTCTATTTATTAAACAAAAGGTAAAGAGCAAAAAAGATGCTATATATTTGACATAATTAATAAAAATTGCAATTTTTACTTCCTGGAGCAATTTCAAAAAAGAACCTATTTACAAAAAACAGTATAACATGGTTAGTATGCTGGTTAATACGGAGTATGTCTCCCGGACGATGCAATACAGGCCTTACAACGCCTACGCATGCTGCATTTATCAATCTGATCTTGGGAATATTACACCACTCATCAAGCAATGCCTCCGAAGTTCCGGTAGACAGGTGGGAGGGTGTTGACGGGCTGCAATTCGTCAGCCATGCATATCCCACACATGCTCTATTGGATTCAAGTCCGCTGAGTATGCTGGCCAATCCATACGGGTGATATCCTCCGATTGAAGGCATTCGTCTACAATGTGTGCACGGTGAGGACGGGCGTTGTCATCCATAAACAGAAATTCAGCACCTATGGCGCACCGAAACAAACGTACATGTTGTTCCAGAATGACATCCCGATAGATGTGGCCTGTCACCGTTACACTCTGAACAGGCAGGTCAGTTCTGGAACCAAGAATAATTCCTCCCCAAACAAGCCATCCTGCACCACCGTAACGGTATCGTTTAATGGTGTTCTCTTGATGGTAACGGGTACCTGGCGCTCTCCATATGAAATTCCGGCGAGAATCAGACTGAACACTAAACCTGGACTCGTCGGACAACATCACACAAGACCACTTTTTCGGTGTCCACAATGCATGCTCTCTACTCCAGGTTAATCGCAGGCGACAGTGAGTTGCGGTAAGGGGAACACATCTAAAAGGCCTACGAGCATATAGAACAATGTGTCCTAAGCGTCTGTCCACGGTCTGCCTTGAAACTGTCGTACCGGTAGCTGAAGAGAGCTGACGAGATAGGTCTGATGCTGTGGTCCGTCTGTTTCTTTTGGCAGTAATTGCCAAATACCGGTCCTCATTGGGCGTTGTAACTCGGGGGCGACCTGTGCTGTAACATCTACTCACATTACCATCATCTTGGAATCGTTGCCAAAGCCTGGAGATAATACTCTGGGCGTGTCCAAGTTCCTCGGATACTTCCAGCTGGGTACGTCCACATTCCAGTCGTCCGATAATTCTACCACGTAAAAATCATCCAAATGCTTCCTTTGTGCCATAACTATGCGGTTATTGCACTGAAAGGCTTTTAAAGCGCTTGTGAACAATTTTACTTTTTTGCCACCTTCCTTATGTACCCCTCTCTTTCAGTCTCGTCATTGTCCGTACTATCCGCGCCATCTGGTGGTTTCCTGTAATTTGCATATTCTTCTTCAAGATGTGTGTGTAATTCTACAGGTGAAATTTTTATTTTAGAGTTCAATTTCTGTGTGATTCTGAATTAGCCTTAATTTATGGACATGAGTGTAAATATCGTGTTCACGATAGTTCAAATAAATGCCTGGGAATCTTAAAAGATACGATGCTGCAAAGAATGTCACAGTACATTAAACTCAAAATATACATTGCAATCTATTTAACAAATTGTCCAAAGCTTCGCTGTTTCTAACCTGCAAATATTTAGTTTTAATTTAGATTCTCTCCTTTATCAACATGAAACTAAATTGGCTTCCCGTCATAGTCGCATTCCAAGGGACATAACTATAAAGCACCCTTACTATAATTCTAACTAGTTATAAAGACTCGAATGTAAAGCATTTTATTGTTGTCTGAAATTTGAGAGAGAACATTCGGAACTTTTAATAATTTATCAACAAAGTAATGTTTGTCATTACTGTACTTGAACTCAAGTACCTGTTGAGTTATGGAAAGAGTACAGAATGACTGCTATATGCAATCATGATCATTATAAATTTTACTAACTACAACCCGTTGAAACATTTGGTGAAAATGTTATAATGAATAATAGTTGAAAACTTACAGTTTAAGGTACAAATAAATATGAGCAAATGGAATTTCAGTAAAGGATGAATGTAAAACAAAGCATTGGACGTTTGATAAATTTTGATCAGAATACATTATTGCGTGTTTATGATTATTGATGAATAAATTTTCAATCACTATATATAATCGAAATATATGAATACTAATTTGCTGAAAGTTTGACGAGGACAGTGAAAACGGAAATATGTTAATGATTATTTAAAAATAACTCAATGAATTTATATTTATAATTTCTAATTTAAATTCGCAATAATAATTAATCTTAATAACAGTTTGGAATTTTATAATTCTTATTATCACTCTTTTTCGTTACATCACTCTTAAATTTCCAAAAACAAAATTTTATGAAATAATTTATATCGTTGTCATTTTCTTTTTTCAGTTGAATTGTATAAAATTTGCAAGTTTTTAAATTAGATGTAAGTTATGTAATTTTCTTTTGTTTCAGACTTAAGTTCATAGCACATAATTGGATTATTTACCTAAATTCATCAATTGCAATTTTATATTAAATTAATTTTTCACCCAATACTTTTTGATGACAGTAACATTCTTAACATTTGTTCATTGAAAAAGAAAAGAAAGGAATATGGTGCCCATTTTTTTTTATTTCCAAGCTCTTCACCGAAATAATTTGAACCCCATTTGCATATTTTAAAAATACTTATAGATTTCGATGTTCCACTTTCAAAATTACATTGATTTATATGTTGCACAAAATCAAATCATTTGTACTGAAACATGTTGTTTAATACAGGGATACCTTTTCATATTTTCTTGATGACAAAGAAACTAAAAACAGGACATATATTACTACTAATATATAACAAACTATTGTCAAAAGATATTTTTACTGTTGAAAGGCCGTACACACATGCTCATCTTTACTAAAGATGTTAGTTGGGAAAATATAATTTTTCCAGTGTCTGCTAAGGAACATAATTTAATAATTACACTAGATAGAAAAATATTGCTACATCTGATAAAAATACAATGTTAGAGATTAATTTTAGTGTCTGCTAAAAAAAATAATAACTAAAAAAAAATTGCTACATCTGATAAAAATACAATGTTAGAGAAGTTGTGGGGCTTACAGAAAATGCGATGTTTCTAAAAACATACGTTTGTGAGGCTAAGACTGAGAATAATACATATTAATGAAGATTATTGAAAATCTGCCACATGATTAGGTATTACATTTATGGTATAATGTGTTCCTAAAGTCATCTGTAAAGTTTCTACCTATGAGCGAACTTGCGTAATGAAGATGGTTACATTTCTGTTTCCTTCAAAAATATTTCCAGTTTTAACAAGACGTTTTTTTAAGCTTATGCGAAAATTACATTTTAAATTACCTAAACTACATGACTTTTAAAGACGAATCCGAAATACTGAAGGAGTAATATATTTTCTGGAGATTTTCAATGTTACTAAGTTTTGTCATGTTTTATAAAATATTGCTATGTCTACTTCACCTTCACGACGAAATCTCGCTCTTAATTATACATCCTAACAACTTTTTTCTAAAAGAAGAGACAGCAATAGCTGAGTAGTCAGAGTCATGAACTCATGGCCATCGAGTCACTAATTGAATTCTTAGTGCCATTGAAAAAAAACCATGCAGAATGATTGATGCATGTTAAATGTGTAATGGCTGCAACTCCTTAATTCATGGGGTGTGAAAGTATGGGGAGGTATCGTCCTTGTTACTTGACAGAGGTTCAAAATTATGAGGTACATCACCAATAGAATTCGCGTTGATTTTGAGTGTGACTTGAATAACAACAGAGATGATCAGAGATATGTATACACTCTTTTTCCGAAGAAAAATGTTTATATTATCATAAGTATTACAGTGAATAAAAATGACAAAGTTACAATAAGTGTTCAAAATGTAATCCACCCGCTTCAAAACATTTTCTAGCACGATGCCGCACATTGTTGATGACATTTCTCGAAATAGTTGTAGGAATTGCACAGTTAGCCATTTCAATTTCATTACGCAGTTTATCTAGTGTGCGCAGTTTTTTCCGCACACCTCATTTTTGAGGTAACTCCATCAGTAAAAGTCAAGTCTGATTTAATCAGGTGAACCTGCAGGGCACTCCATCGAACTCTTTTGTCCAATCCAATGACCCGGTGCATGTTATCCTGATAAGCACGCATATGATAGTGGGTGGAGCGCCATCATGCTCTGTGCAAAGCTTTACATTTGCTTTGTACAAAATCTAACCTACGTTAGCCCTACTCACGCCTGTTTCAATGTGATGTCGATTTTTGTGGTGACCGTGCTGATGAATCTAACATGAAACAAAAGACACTTTGCTTGTTCGTGTGGTTGGTCTGATTGACCCTTATGTATATTCATCAATTTCAAACATCGTGAAGGCGAGCAATGCTTAAACCCAATGGTTCCGTTCTATTTTGTTGCCTCTAATGTCATTGAATTTCACTGACATTCTCGAACGTTCAATATCATTTCAAAATGCTTTTAAGCTGTTCGAAAGTCAGACGTGCTTGCGCCATATAGTCTTACTTTCCTACTAAAACCCTAGAGGCCATCTGTCTCGCAGAACTATTGTTGAACTAGTCGAAACACCAATGCCGACTGTTATTACCACCTCTTACAACTTAACCCTATAGCCAATGCGATTTCAAAGCATGACATTAATATATTACCTAGTCTTAAAGTGTGTATACATCTTATTGATTACCTCTGTAAGTCTGAAGGTAAAAAAAAATGCAATTTAATTTATAATTTAAGCTATTTAAAAGTTCCACAGTTTTTTAATTGATACGAAATTTTATATGTACTAAAAATTCTATTTGAAATGCGAAAGATATTTGGAAAAACTTCTCTGAATTAATAAAATTATTTGTAATAAAAATTTAGAAGAAAAATTCAAATGAATTACTTCTATTATCTTTATACTTCAAATCTCGTGAACTATATAGTAACAAAAAATGTATATTACATTTTCCCATTTGAAAGCTTTGAAACATTTCTAAAATAAAAAAAAATTCATTGAATGTCAAAATATTATTATTCTGTTCTCAGTAATAATGAAGTAGATTCATTATACGACTATTGAATGACACGTTTCAATTTACTATTATTAGAAGCCAGGCATTATACGATAAATACAGATTGATTTAAAAATAATGTGATGAATTTCAGAGAGCATCGTAAATTTTTACTGAATTTAGTTATTTCCATGAAGTTTTCAATGTGGTTTCTCCTTTAGCCTTGTACAATTTACGTAAATGCTTAGTCTAAGCCAAAAGAGCTTTTTCGACCATATTTGGTGGTATTTTTCCAACTTCCTCTTCGATTGCTTTTTGAAGGCCTTGATTTGTCTTACTTTACTTATTTAATTTTTTTTTAAGTATCCCCATAAAAAATTATCAGAAAAAGCACAGTCAGGGGATGATGGTAATCCTTTTTAGGAAGAAGAAAATTACATTTTTTTACCTTTCAGCTATTTTATATGTGATTTTGCACAATGACTTTGTGCAGAATCTTGGTGCAAAACAAATTTTTCTCTTGAGGGTAAAGATGTTTATTTTCTTTGATAATGTTCTTCAAAACTTTATTCTGATAGTATTTAGCATCACTTTAAGCCTTTGGTTCGCAAAAAAAGGTTTTGTTAAGCCTTGAGAGGACATTTCCATTCGTACCATAACACCTGACACGTGCTGCCAAAATGCCTTTTTCAAAACAGCTGCACTTTTGCGATGCTTTTCACGTGAACTATATTGTATCTTCTTTTACCAGTTGTGGATGACAGACTAAATAATTCCATCCATGTTTTGTATCCCCCTTTGCGTAGCATTAAATACAGAGGTCAAGAACTTCTTGTCTTTTCTACGGTCTTTGCAGACATTTGATGACAGACTGGTTTGTTCACTATTTTACAGCCAATTTTCTTTATTTGACTAGAGATTGTCAATTACGATGCTTACAGTTTCTTTGCTAAAGTTCTCTCTCTCTCTCTTTGATGCCAATGAGTTTTTACAGCGCGCGATAAGTCTTTTCATCTTCTTTTTTTCTTTTTTCACCAAGGACTTTCGTCTACATTTTTTCCCTGCAGCTTTTGATTAAAAGCTAAATTTTATTTCTTTTCAAATTTTAAATAGTATTTCATTAGAAAAAACGCTTTCCTTATTTTTACATGGTTTATTTATGACAGATTTTGAACAATCATCCATCAAAAGCTTTAAAATTTCGTTTCGGGTTTGAGAATCTAATTTCAGAGCCATAATTTACTCTCATTAATAAAAAATATTTAGATTGGTAATTTAAACGTTTGATTTTTAAAACAAAACCAGTTGTAAAACGATAAAAATTCACAATAAATAGTTATATGCTTTTAAAATTGGTCACACTAATTATGAATCAACTTGTATATTCAATTGAAAATGAGTTTTAAGAAGTATTTTTTGTGAGTATCATTTATTTTCGTTCTAGATTTATTTGACGGTCAATGTTTATGCTCATTATGACATCTTTTATTTGGGACTTTCAAGCTAGTACTGTTTAATCCATATGGGGCCAACCCGCGGCCCAGTGGCCGCAGGTGGCCCACGTTGCATAATTTTGCGGCTTGCCAGATTCATTACAACTTCATAAAATACGACTACTTAGTGCAATATTTTTGTTTTTAATGTTTTTTCAACAAATAAATTCCATAACTGTTTCTATTTTATCACGTTCTTTCTATTACTGAGAACCTTTTTTCTTAGAAAATGAAATTTATCAAACATAAATCGCGCTCAAACTTAACGGACCAAAACCGGCAATATAAAATACTATGCGTAAATACACGCATTGAGATCGACTTGTATAAACTGAGAGAAATAGTCGAATGAAACAAATATCTCACTATCGAAATAAATTAAATATTATTTGATCATTGCATTATTATTATTATTATTATATTATCTACATTCCTGTACATAAAAGCAATGAAAACAATAATAATATGTCAATCTGTTTTAAATTTTCGTTCAATAAACGTTTGCAATGGGTCCAAATCTTATACAAAGGTATATATTTTTATATGTGACCCGCGGTTTATAAAGTTTTTATGAAGTGGCCCGTGAGATTATTTGGGATGTCCAACCCTGGTTCTCTCAAATATATATTTTGAAAAATAGGAAACGTATGCTGTGAGTTTCAGAAGGTATGCAAATCGCAGGGTTGATAATAATGATTCAATACGAGTTTGTATAGTTGCGCTTTCCTCGAAATTTGTATGTTTGCATGTCCTCATCTTTATGTTATTTCTTATTTTCTATAACAAGCAATGCATTTAAAAGAATAAGATACCTTCCTCAAAAGTTTGTAATTATATACAATTATGTATTTTCCTGTATTAAAAATACAACTCTTAAATTATTCAATTGAAATGATATATTTTAAAATCCAAAAGTACGAAACTAGTAAAAAATAATCATTTTCTGTTTGAAAATGATCATAATTATTTATATAGAATTCGTTAATGTGATAATAAATTAATATGAATTATAATAATGAATATAATATTAGAAAATGAATGAGAAATTTAGAACGGATCTCAACGGGCATTAGAAATAAAATAACGCGAGATACAAGGTTGCCCGTGTGAAATACGGGCATGTGCAAATTTTCTGGTAACTTTTGCCTGTATTAGACATAGGCAAAAGACTTGCAGTCAAAGCATTTTCTTCATTTCTACAGAAAAACTCAGTTCCTATTTGCAATTAAAATTAATCTTTTTTCTTAAAAGGGTTCTGTTTATTGTTTCAGTTAGATATACACTGCAATTGGACTATTCATTAAAACATAAAAATAAGAATAACACAAGTACTCACAAGGTTTAAGCAAACTAGCTAGTATATTTCATAAAATATCAATAATATTATAGAGCATTTGTGGTTCAATTTCACATGATGCATCGCTAAATGTTCTAATCAACAATCCACATCCCTCGTTGCTTAGCTATTCCTATTTATGAAAAATCTGTCTTGAATTACTTTGATTCTTTTGTCTTTGTCTAATGCCATTGAAGTACGAAAGTATCAAATATTTATAAATATTTTACTGATTTTTACTCAGAATACTAAACGTAACAACAAAAAGTTCTGAAGTTTGAAAAATCAATAACTTATTTCATATATTCTACAATGTGCATCAAGCTGGGCGGACAAATTTTCAGTTTCAGTTTTTATCTGACAATCAAAAAGAAAAAAGGAAGCTGGAAGGTATGCAAAAGGTCTCTTATTTTCGTAGTTATAGAAACTTTTACTGAAAAAAAGAAAAGAAATTGAAAACAAAGAAACTCTCCTCTTTTAGAAGTAAATGACTCCACAACTTTCAATACAAATGTTTTTCTTTCTTTTTTGTTCTAGATTATTTTTCCAAAAATCTAATTACGGAACGGTTTGTCATTGTTTTCTCCTTCTTCGGCTACATCTCTAAAAAATGATAGAAGGGGGAAAAGGAAAACGAACTGAAAAAAGAAGAAAGAAGGAAGGAAAAAATTTTGGTAAATCTACTGGTAGCATGTTGCATTACGTGCCTATCCTTTGTATTTATTTCTGCTTCATTTCTTTTTCTGACTTAACTTTTTCGATGCGTTTGCAGAATTTTTTAAAATAAGTTTCCTCCAGTCTCAAGAGGTTTGGTTATTTATTTGATTTACTCCAAAAAGCCCAGAATTTTTTAAGCAAGCATCATAATTCTAAAAACTAGCCAGTTCTCTTTACTTAGGGAAGTAATATAACAAACGCTACTCAATTGGTCCAAGTCGAAGAAATTAAGACAATTTAGAACTTAAATGAATCTGAAATTTAAACACAGATTACACTCAAATCCCAATTCTACGTATCTCATTTAAATGTATACTATTCGTTACAAAAGAATATGCAATTATGTGTTTCCTACTTATGCCATGAAATCGTTTTTTTTTTCTCTTTATCTTCCAGTTATCTAATCTTAGAGTATGAAAAGATAATTCTAAGCAAAATCAGAGAGAAAATAAATATCACTTCTCAGCATATTAGCTTAATATATATTGAAGACAGATAAAATATTTTCCATGCACCACAATTATCACACGGGGTTTAAAAGAGTAAGTAAAACACACAAAATAATATATTTATAATAAAATGTAAATAATAAAATAAATTATTATTAAATTGACAATTTCTTAATATTGACATAAAATTATATATACCAAGATTAATCTTAAGAATTTAACTATTCTACATTGACATGTCTTCAAAAAAATAAATTAGTTGTTAAATATTTATTTTTTTATATTTTTCATAGAAAATTTATCATGAAATACATAATCCTGTTCAGATTTCAAGAGAATTTCATACTCGTTATTGCAAATCCTTTTTATTATGAAAGTACATAAATTAAGTATATTTTAAAACTTTCCGAAAAATCAAGTTTGAATTGCGTGAAAATGTTCAACAAACATAATATTCTTAATAATCGACTCCATAATATGATGCACATATTAAAGAAAAATTACATAATTTTTAATGATAACGAAAACAAGGTTTCCTTAATTAATTAAGGCGAATAAATTTTTTTTTTTTGCAACATAGATGTACATATAAAATAAACTGGTACATAAATTTTTATATGTATTTTGACTTGAAAGATTGAGAAGTGTGAAAATAAAGTTATTTATCAAAATTTTCTTTTTATCTCTATTTTAAGCCTTTGTTTCTTCTATAATGTACAAAATAAACATTTTTATCATTAAATGGTTGTTGACCTAAAGAGAAACAGAGTGTTACATAAATGTTTCGCAAAATTTTTCACACTCAACATGGAATGTCATCATCTCTATGTAGTATTTTGTGCAGACAATTCCTTTCACATACCATTGGACATAAGTATGTCCTTTAAAACCCAATTTGATAGCCTCCATTTTCGCGACTCGCCTTTAAATACTGACTGCTCCCTAGTACACAGGGAAGCCTGTTGGTATTTCACATATCCCAAACGAGATACAACATCCTTCTACTGAGGCCTCTGACCCTGCTTATTTAGAACTACAAGTGTCGGACAGATCTCAACCTTGCAAGTCTTGCTAACTTGGGCAGTACAACTATTTCCCAAACCAGACTAGAGAAGAACCTAACTTCTTACGTACAAACTTATACTTTACATGATGTGTGTCATTTACAAATATTTCTTAAAATTTATTTTCAGTTTTCAATTTATTTCAAGTGTTAATTAACTTTATTTTTTATATTTTCGTATTGTGCCATTTTATGTCTATAATTTACTAATGCATATCTGCTTCATATTTTTCTCAACCACATTTCTACTTGTTCAAAATCAATTTCATGTGTTTAAAGTGAAGGAAATTTTAAAAATAATGTTAATCTAAATTTCAATTTTATATTTGGTACCTCTGTAGATACGGGTGTGTACAAAATGCCCCCGTCGCACACACGTTTTTGCGGAGGGGGAAATATATATATACATATATATAATAATTCTTCTTATATTTTTAAATATCTTTTATTCCTAGTCCAGTCCTTCAAGACAACAGTTTTAATTATTTTAACAAGCTACTCGCCTAACGGGAACCTTTTGAATTACATCCATTCCACTCAACCCAGATCATGAGATTTGCAGCTAAATAGCTAGATCTCTAAAACTTCCACATTTTTCTGTGCTTTGTCCTTAAGGAGTAGTAGGTTCATGAATTTCGGCCCCCAAACACATTTTTCATTTTCCCATTTTAATAAAATATGGAAACTCTATGCTTCTAATGGGTAAGAAGATTTTCATTCTATGTGCAGTAGAAGTATTTTAATATTTTTTGAAAAATGTTTTTCCACCTGTCAAAGTCTACTAAATCCATTACTAAAATCCATTTTCTCAAAACTAACATTTTTACCATATAAGAAACATTGTTCCTAAACTACTGCATTTTAACAGCTTATAACTTTGCATAATTAATAATTACACTCTAATACATACTTTATTCGAATATTTTTTCAAAAAATATTCTCAATTTAATTTATAGTAATCCTTACCGCTGCCCCACCCTTTATATATATATATATTTTATATTATTATATATATATATATTATGAATATTTATATATTCACTCATGGAAGAAGAAAAAAATTCTTAATCTAATTTTCGAAAATGAGGAACTGAATTAACTGTGAAAAAGTTGTTTATGTTTGTAATTAAAAATTTCAGTTTAAACGCCTTCAAGTCGGAAACTGTTTACATTACACTTCAGAAAAACAACAGGCACTTTTTGAATGAATTTTATTGCAAGCACCATTAATCCTATTTAAGACATCACGATCTTTAAAAGAAAAGTAAAATAATCAGACAAAGTAGTAAACATTCTATTCGTTCTTTTTCCAGCTTCATTTAATAAGTTTTTTTTCTTCTGAGAGGGAATAGAGAAAATGAGAGATTCTTGAATATCCTCTGTGTCATTTGTTTAGCAGCACACATCTAATTAACTGAATTAGATCTTAACATCTTTTGAAA
>BMAO01003295.1:0-12908 GCA_019973975.1 Trichonephila clavata | reverse complement strand
GGGAAAAAATTTCTAACTCCTATTCCAACCAAACTTAATTTTCTTATGTAAAATCCGACGCTGATCACGAATACATGTAGCGCTTTTCAAAATTTCAATTAGATCAAAAGTTATTGCAATAAAAAATTTCACATTTTTTGGATATTTGGCAGGGGAGACGTCATGAACAGGGAAAAAATTTCTAACTCCTATTCAACCAAACTTAATTTTCTTATGTAAAATCCGACGCTGATCACGAATACATGTAGCGCTTTTCAAAATTTCAATTAGATCAAAAGTTATTGCAATAAAAAAATTTCACATTTTTGGATATTTGGCAGGGGAGACGTCATGAACAGGGAAAAAATTTCTAACTCCTATTCCAACCAAACTTAATTTTCTTATGTAAAATCCGACGCTGATCACGAATACATGTAGCGCTTTTCAAAATTTCAATTAGATCAAAAGTTATTGCAATAAAAAATTTCACATTTTTTGGATATTTGGCAGGGGAGACGTCATGAACAGGAAAAAATTTCTAACTCCTATTCCAACCAAACTCAATTTTCTTATGTAAAATCCGACTGATCACGAATACATGTAGCGCTTTTCAAAATTTCAATTAGATCAAAAGTTATTGCAATAAAAAATTTCACATTTTTTGGATATTTGGCAGGGGAGACGTCATGAACAGGGAAAAAATTTCTAACTCCTATTCCAACCAACTCAATTTTCTTATGTAAAATCCGACGCTGATCACGAATACATGTAGCGCTTTTCAAAATTTCAATTAGATCAAAAGTTATTGCAATAAAAAATTTACATTTTTTGGATATTTGGCAGGGGAGACGTCATGAACAGGGAAAAAATTTCTAACTCCTATTCCAACCAAACTCAATTTTCTTATGTAAAATCCGACGCTGATCACGAATACATGTAGCGCTTTTCAAAATTTCAATTAGATCAAAAGTTATTGCAATAAAAAATTTCACATTTTTTGGATATTTGGCAGGGAGACGTCATGAACAGGGAAAAAATTTCTAACTCCTATTCCAACCAAACTCAATTTTCTTATGTAAAATCCGACGCTGATCACGAATACATGTAGCGCTTTTCAAAATTTCAATTAGATCAAAAGTTATTGCAATAAAAAATTTCACATTTTTTGGATATTTGGCAGGGGAGACGTCATGAACAGGGAAAAATTTCTAACTCCTATTCCAACCAAACTCAATTTTCTTATGTAAAATCCGACGCTGATCACGAATACATGTAGCGCTTTTCAAAATTTCAATTAGATCAAAAGTTATTGCAATAAAAAATTTCACATTTTTTGGATATTTGGCAGGGGAGACGTCATGAACAGGGAAAAATTTCTAACTCCTATTCCAACCAAACTCAATTTTCTTATGTAAAATCCGACGCTGATCACGAATACATGTAGCGCTTTTCAAAATTTCAATTAGATCAAAAGTTATTGCAATAAAAAATTTCACATTTTTTGGATATTTGGCAGGGGAGACGTCATGAACAGGGAAAAAATTTCTAACTCCTATTCCAACCAAACTCAATTTTCTTATGTAAAATCCGACGCTGATCACGAATACATGTAGCGCTTTTCAAAATTTCAATTAGATCAAAAGTTATTGCAATAAAAAATTTCACATTTTTTGGATATTTGGCAGGGGAGACGTCATGAACAGGGAAAAATTTCTAACTCCTATTCCAACCAAACTCAATTTTCTTATGTAAAATCCGACGCTGATCACGAATACATGTAGCGCTTTTCAAAATTTCAATTAGATCAAAAGTTATTGCAATAAAAATTTCACATTTTTTGGATATTTGGCAGGGGAGACGTCATGAACAGGGAAAAAATTTCTAACTCCTATTCCAACCAAACTCAATTTTCTTATGTAAAATCCGACGCTGATCACGAATACATGTAGCGCTTTTCAAAATTTCAATTAGATCAAAAGTTATTGCAATAAAAATTTCACATTTTTTGGATATTTGGCAGGGGAGACGTCATGAACAGGGAAAAATTTCTAACTCCTATTCCAACCAAACTCAATTTTCTTATGTAAAATCCGACGCTGATCACGAATACATGTAGCGCTTTTCAAAATTTCAATTAGATCAAAAGTTATTGCAATAAAAAATTTCACATTTTTTGGATATTTGGCAGGGGAGACGTCATGAACAGGGAAAAATTTCTAACTCCTATTCCAACCAAACTCAATTTTCTTATGTAAAATCCGACGCTGATCACGAATACATGTAGCGCTTTTCAAAATTTCAATTAGATCAAAAGTTATTGCAATAAAAAATTTCACATTTTTTGGATATTTGGCAGGGGAGACGTCATGAACAGGGAAAAAATTTCTAACTCCTATTCCAACCAAACTCAATTTTCTTATGTAAAATCCGACGCTGATCACGAATACATGTAGCGCTTTTCAAAATTTCAATTAGATCAAAAGTTATTGCAATAAAAAATTTCACATTTTTTGGATATTTGGCAGGGGAGACGTCATGAACAGGGAAAAATTTCTAACTCCTATTCCAACCAAACTCAATTTTCTTATGTAAAATCCGACGCTGATCACGAATACATGTAGCGCTTTTCAAAATTTCAATTAGATCAAAAGTTATTGCAATAAAAAATTTCACATTTTTTGGATATTTGGCAGGGGAGACGTCATGAACAGGGAAAAATTTCTAACTCCTATTCCAACCAAACTCAATTTTCTTATGTAAAATCCGACGCTGATCACGAATACATGTAGCGCTTTTCAAAATTTCAATTAGATCAAAAGTTATTGCAATAAAAAATTTCACATTTTTTGGATATTTGGCAGGGGAGACGTCATGAACAGGGAAAAATTTCTAACTCCTATTCCAACCAAACTCAATTTTCTTATGTAAAATCCGACGCTGATCACGAATACATGTAGCGCTTTTCAAAATTTCAATTAGATCAAAAGTTATTGCAATAAAAAATTTCACATTTTTTGGATATTTGGCAGGGGAGACGTCATGAACAGGGAAAAATTTCTAACTCCTATTCCAACCAAACTCAATTTTCTTATGTAAAATCCGACGCTGATCACGAATACATGTAGCGCTTTTCAAAATTTCAATTAGATCAAAAGTTATTGCAATAAAAAATTTCACATTTTTTGGATATTTGGCAGGGGAGACGTCATGAACAGGGAAAAAATTTCTAACTCCTATTCCAACCAAACTCAATTTTCTTATGTAAAATCCGACGCTGATCACGAATACATGTAGCGCTTTTCAAAATTTCAATTAGATCAAAAGTTATTGCAATAAAAATTTCACATTTTTTGGATATTTGGCAGGGGAGACGTCATGAACAGGGAAAAAATTTCTAACTCCTATTCCAACCAAACTCAATTTTCTTATGTAAAATCCGACGCTGATCACGAATACATGTAGCGCTTTTCAAAATTTCAATTAGATCAAAAGTTATTGCAATAAAAAATTTCACATTTTTTGGATATTTGGCAGGGGAGACGTCATGAACAGGGAAAAATTTCTAACTCCTATTCCAACCAAACTCAATTTTCTTATGTAAAATCCGACGCTGATCACGAATACATGTAGCGCTTTTCAAAATTTCAATTAGATCAAAAGTTATTGCAATAAAAAATTTCACATTTTTTGGATATTTGGCAGGGGAGACGTCATGAACAGGGAAAAATTTCTAACTCCTATTCCAACCAAACTCAATTTTCTTATGTAAAATCCGACGCTGATCACGAATACATGTAGCGCTTTTCAAAATTTCAATTAGATCAAAAGTTATTGCAATAAAAAATTTCACATTTTTTGGATATTTGGCAGGGGAGACGTCATGAACAGGGAAAAATTTCTAACTCCTATTCCAACCAAACTCAATTTTCTTATGTAAAATCCGACGCTGATCACGAATACATGTAGCGCTTTTCAAAATTTCAATTAGATCAAAAGTTATTGCAATAAAAAATTTCACATTTTTTGGATATTTGGCAGGGGAGACGTCATGAACAGGGAAAAATTTCTAACTCCTATTCCAACCAAACTCAATTTTCTTATGTAAAATCCGACGCTGATCACGAATACATGTAGCGCTTTTCAAAATTTCAATTAGATCAAAAGTTATTGCAATAAAAAATTTCACATTTTTTGGATATTTGGCAGGGGAGACGTCATGAACAGGGAAAAATTTCTAACTCCTATTCCAACCAAACTCAATTTTCTTATGTAAAATCCGACGCTGATCACGAATACATGTAGCGCTTTTCAAAATTTCAATTAGATCAAAAGTTATTGCAATAAAAAATTTCACATTTTTTGGATATTTGGCAGGGGAGACGTCATGAACAGGGAAAAATTTCTAACTCCTATTCCAACCAAACTCAATTTTCTTATGTAAAATCCGACGCTGATCACGAATACATGTAGCGCTTTTCAAAATTTCAATTAGATCAAAAGTTATTGCAATAAAAAATTTCACATTTTTTGGATATTTGGCAGGGGAGACGTCATGAACAGGGAAAAATTTCTAACTCCTATTCCAACCAAACTCAATTTTCTTATGTAAAATCCGACGCTGATCACGAATACATGTAGCGCTTTTCAAAATTTCAATTAGATCAAAAGTTATTGCAATAAAAAATTTCACATTTTTTGGATATTTGGCAGGGGAGACGTCATGAACAGGGAAAAATTTCTAACTCCTATTCCAACCAAACTCAATTTTCTTATGTAAAATCCGACGCTGATCACGAATACATGTAGCGCTTTTCAAAATTTCAATTAGATCAAAAGTTATTGCAATAAAAAATTTCACATTTTTTGGATATTTGGCAGGGGAGACGTCATGAACAGGGAAAAAATTTCTAACTCCTATTCCAACCAAACTCAATTTTCTTATGTAAAATCCGACGCTGATCACGAATACATGTAGCGCTTTTCAAAATTTCAATTAGATCAAAAGTTATTGCAATAAAAAATTTCACATTTTTTGGATATTTGGCAGGGGAGACGTCATGAACAGGGAAAAATTTCTAACTCCTATTCCAACCAAACTCAATTTTCTTATGTAAAATCCGACGCTGATCACGAATACATGTAGCGCTTTTCAAAATTTCAATTAGATCAAAAGTTATTGCAATAAAAAATTTCACATTTTTTGGATATTTGGCAGGGGAGACGTCATGAACAGGGAAAAATTTCTAACTCCTATTCCAACCAAACTCAATTTTCTTATGTAAAATCCGACGCTGATCACGAATACATGTAGCGCTTTTCAAAATTTCAATTAGATCAAAAGTTATTGCAATAAAAAATTTCACATTTTTTGGATATTTGGCAGGGGAGACGTCATGAACAGGGAAAAATTTCTAACTCCTATTCCAACCAAACTCAATTTTCTTATGTAAAATCCGACGCTGATCACGAATACATGTAGCGCTTTTCAAAATTTCAATTAGATCAAAAGTTATTGCAATAAAAAATTTCACATTTTTTGGATATTTGGCAGGGGAGACGTCATGAACAGGGAAAAATTTCTAACTCCTATTCCAACCAAACTCAATTTTCTTATGTAAAATCCGACGCTGATCACGAATACATGTAGCGCTTTTCAAAATTTCAATTAGATCAAAAGTTATTGCAATAAAAAATTTCACATTTTTTGGATATTTGGCAGGGGAGACGTCATGAACAGGGAAAAATTTCTAACTCCTATTCCAACCAAACTCAATTTTCTTATGTAAAATCCGACGCTGATCACGAATACATGTAGCGCTTTTCAAAATTTCAATTAGATCAAAAGTTATTG
The DNA here is from genome assembly GCA_019973975.1 of Trichonephila clavata. Lineage (NCBI taxonomy): Eukaryota > Metazoa > Arthropoda > Arachnida > Araneae > Nephilidae > Trichonephila > Trichonephila clavata. The sequence continues at coordinate 7,078 of BMAO01003295.1, read as the reverse complement.
CAATAAAAAATTTCACATTTTTTGGATATTTGGCAGGGGAGACGTCATGAACAGGGAAAAATTTCTAACTCCTATTCCAACCAAACTCAATTTTCTTATGTAAAATCCGACGCTGATCACGAATACATGTAGCGCTTTTCAAAATTTCAATTAGATCAAAAGTTATTGCAATAAAAAATTTCACATTTTTTGGATATTTGGCAGGGGAGACGTCATGAACAGGGAAAAATTTCTAACTCCTATTCCAACCAAACTCAATTTTCTTATGTATAATCCGACGCTGATCACGAATACATGTAGCGCTTTTCAAAATTTCAATTAGATCAAAAGTTATTGCAATAAAAAATTTCACATTTTTTGGATATTTGGCAGGGGAGACGTCATGAACAGGGAAAAATTTCTAACTCCTATTCCAACCAAACTCAATTTTCTTATGTAAAATCCGACGCTGATCACGAATACATGTAGCGCTTTTCAAAATTTCAATTAGATCAAAAGTTATTGCAATAAAAAATTTCACATTTTTTGGATATTTGGCAGGGGAGACGTCATGAACAGGGAAAAATTTCTAACTCCTATTCCAACCAAACTCAATTTTCTTATGTAAAATCCGACGCTGATCACGAATACATGTAGCGCTTTTCAAAATTTCAATTAGATCAAAAGTTATTGCAATAAAAAATTTCACATTTTTTGGATATTTGGCAGGGGAGACGTCATGAACAGGGAAAAATTTCTAACTCCTATTCCAACCAAACTCAATTTTCTTATGTAAAATCCGACGCTGATCACGAATACATGTAGCGCTTTTCAAAATTTCAATTAGATCAAAAGTTATTGCAATAAAAAATTTCACATTTTTTGGATATTTGGCAGGGGAGACGTCATGAACAGGGAAAAATTTCTAACTCCTATTCCAACCAAACTCAATTTTCTTATGTAAAATCCGACGCTGATCACGAATACATGTAGCGCTTTTCAAAATTTCAATTAGATCAAAAGTTATTGCAATAAAAAATTTCACATTTTTTGGATATTTGGCAGGGGAGACGTCATGAACAGGGAAAAATTTCTAACTCCTATTCCAACCAAACTCAATTTTCTTATGTAAAATCCGACGCTGATCACGAATACATGTAGCGCTTTTCAAAATTTCAATTAGATCAAAAGTTATTGCAATAAAAAATTTCACATTTTTTGGATATTTGGCAGGGGAGACGTCATGAACAGGGAAAAATTTCTAACTCCTATTCCAACCAAACTCAATTTTCTTATGTAAAATCCGACGCTGATCACGAATACATGTAGCGCTTTTCAAAATTTCAATTAGATCAAAAGTTATTGCAATAAAAAATTTCACATTTTTTGGATATTTGGCAGGGGAGACGTCATGAACAGGGAAAAATTTCTAACTCCTATTCCAACCAAACTCAATTTTCTTATGTAAAATCCGACGCTGATCACGAATACATGTAGCGCTTTTCAAAATTTCAATTAGATCAAAAGTTATTGCAATAAAAAATTTCACATTTTTTGGATATTTGGCAGGGGAGACGTCATGAACAGGGAAAAATTTCTAACTCCTATTCCAACCAAACTCAATTTTCTTATGTAAAATCCGACGCTGATCACGAATACATGTAGCGCTTTTCAAAATTTCAATTAGATCAAAAGTTATTGCAATAAAAAATTTCACATTTTTTGGATATTTGGCAGGGGAGACGTCATGAACAGGGAAAAAATTTCTAACTCCTATTCCAACCAAACTCAATTTTCTTATGTAAAATCCGACGCTGATCACGAATACATGTAGCGCTTTTCAAAATTTCAATTAGATCAAAAGTTATTGCAATAAAAAATTTCACATTTTTTGGATATTTGGCAGGGGAGACGTCATGAACAGGGAAAAATTTCTAACTCCTATTCCAACCAAACTCAATTTTCTTATGTAAAATCCGACGCTGATCACGAATACATGTAGCGCTTTTCAAAATTTCAATTAGATCAAAAGTTATTGCAATAAAAAATTTCACATTTTTTGGATATTTGGCAGGGGAGACGTCATGAACAGGGAAAAATTTCTAACTCCTATTCCAACCAAACTCAATTTTCTTATGTAAAATCCGACGCTGATCACGAATACATGTAGCGCTTTTCAAAATTTCAATTAGATCAAAAGTTATTGCAATAAAAAATTTCACATTTTTTGGATATTTGGCAGGGGAGACGTCATGAACAGGGAAAAAATTTCTAACTCCTATTCCAACCAAACTCAATTTTCTTATGTAAAATCCGACGCTGATCACGAATACATGTAGCGCTTTTCAAAATTTCAATTAGATCAAAAGTTATTGCAATAAAAAATTTCACATTTTTTGGATATTTGGCAGGGGAGACGTCATGAACAGGGAAAAATTTCTAACTCCTATTCCAACCAAACTCAATTTTCTTATGTAAAATCCGACGCTGATCACGAATACATGTAGCGCTTTTCAAAATTTCAATTAGATCAAAAGTTATTGCAATAAAAAATTTCACATTTTTTGGATATTTGGCAGGGGAGACGTCATGAACAGGGAAAAATTTCTAACTCCTATTCCAACCAAACTCAATTTTCTTATGTAAAATCCGACGCTGATCACGAATACATGTAGCGCTTTTCAAAATTTCAATTAGATCAAAAGTTATTGCAATAAAAAATTTCACATTTTTTGGATATTTGGCAGGGGAGACGTCATGAACAGGGAAAAATTTCTAACTCCTATTCCAACCAAACTCAATTTTCTTATGTAAAATCCGACGCTGATCACGAATACATGTAGCGCTTTTCAAAATTTCAATTAGATCAAAAGTTATTGCAATAAAAAATTTCACATTTTTTGGATATTTGGCAGGGGAGACGTCATGAACAGGGAAAAATTTCTAACTCCTATTCCAACCAAACTCAATTTTCTTATGTAAAATCCGACGCTGATCACGAATACATGTAGCGCTTTTCAAAATTTCAATTAGATCAAAAGTTATTGCAATAAAAAATTTCACATTTTTTGGATATTTGGCAGGGGAGACGTCATGAACAGGGAAAAAATTTCTAACTCCTATTCCAACCAAACTCAATTTTCTTATGTAAAATCCGACGCTGATCACGAATACATGTAGCGCTTTTCAAAATTTCAATTAGATCAAAAGTTATTGCAATAAAAAATTTCACATTTTTTGGATATTTGGCAGGGGAGACGTCATGAACAGGGAAAAATTTCTAACTCCTATTCCAACCAAACTCAATTTTCTTATGTAAAATCCGACGCTGATCACGAATACATGTAGCGCTTTTCAAAATTTCAATTAGATCAAAAGTTATTGCAATAAAAAATTTCACATTTTTTGGATATTTGGCAGGGGAGACGTCATGAACAGGGAAAAATTTCTAACTCCTATTCCAACCAAACTCAATTTTCTTATGTAAAATCCGACGCTGATCACGAATACATGTAGCGCTTTTCAAAATTTCAATTAGATCAAAAGTTATTGCAATAAAAAATTTCACATTTTTTGGATATTTGGCAGGGGAGACGTCATGAACAGGGAAAAATTTCTAACTCCTATTCCAACCAAACTCAATTTTCTTATGTAAAATCCGACGCTGATCACGAATACATGTAGCGCTTTTCAAAATTTCAATTAGATCAAAAGTTATTGCAATAAAAAATTTCACATTTTTTGGATATTTGGCAGGGGAGACGTCATGAACAGGGAAAAATTTCTAACTCCTATTCCAACCAAACTCAATTTTCTTATGTAAAATCCGACGCTGATCACGAATACATGTAGCGCTTTTCAAAATTTCAATTAGATCAAAAGTTATTGCAATAAAAAATTTCACATTTTTTGGATATTTGGCAGGGGAGACGTCATGAACAGGGAAAAATTTCTAACTCCTATTCCAACCAAACTCAATTTTCTTATGTAAAATCCGACGCTGATCACGAATACATGTAGCGCTTTTCAAAATTTCAATTAGATCAAAAGTTATTGCAATAAAAAATTTCACATTTTTTGGATATTTGGCAGGGGAGACGTCATGAACAGGGAAAAATTTCTAACTCCTATTCCAACCAAACTCAATTTTCTTATGTAAAATCCGACGCTGATCACGAATACATGTAGCGCTTTTCAAAATTTCAATTAGATCAAAAGTTATTGCAATAAAAAATTTCACATTTTTTGGATATTTGGCAGGGGAGACGTCATGAACAGGGAAAAATTTCTAACTCCTATTCCAACCAAACTCAATTTTCTTATGTAAAATCCGACGCTGATCACGAATACATGTAGCGCTTTTCAAAATTTCAATTAGATCAAAAGTTATTGCAATAAAAAATTTCACATTTTTTGGATATTTGGCAGGGGAGACGTCATGAACAGGGAAAAATTTCTAACTCCTATTCCAACCAAACTCAATTTTCTTATGTAAAATCCGACGCTGATCACGAATACATGTAGCGCTTTTCAAAATTTCAATTAGATCAAAAGTTATTGCAATAAAAAATTTCACATTTTTTGGATATTTGGCAGGGGAGACGTCATGAACAGGGAAAAATTTCTAACTCCTATTCCAACCAAACTCAATTTTCTTATGTAAAATCCGACGCTGATCACGAATACATGTAGCGCTTTTCAAAATTTCAATTAGATCAAAAGTTATTGCAATAAAAAATTTCACATTTTTTGGATATTTGGCAGGGGAGACGTCATGAACAGGGAAAAAATTTCTAACTCCTATTCCAACCAAACTCAATTTTCTTATGTAAAATCCGACGCTGATCACGAATACATGTAGCGCTTTTCAAAATTTCAATTAGATCAAAAGTTATTGCAATAAAAAATTTCACATTTTTTGGATATTTGGCAGGGGAGACGTCATGAACAGGGAAAAATTTCTAACTCCTATTCCAACCAAACTCAATTTTCTTATGTAAAATCCGACGCTGATCACGAATACATGTAGCGCTTTTCAAAATTTCAATTAGATCAAAAGTTATTGCAATAAAAAATTTCACATTTTTTGGATATTTGGCAGGGGAGACGTCATGAACAGGGAAAAATTTCTAACTCCTATTCCAACCAAACTCAATTTTCTTATGTAAAATCCGACGCTGATCACGAATACATGTAGCGCTTTTCAAAATTTCAATTAGATCAAAAGTTATTGCAATAAAAAATTTCACATTTTTTGGATATTTGGCAGGGGAGACGTCATGAACAGGGAAAAATTTCTAACTCCTATTCCAACCAAACTCAATTTTCTTATGTAAAATCCGACGCTGATCACGAATACATGTAGCGCTTTTCAAAATTTCAATTAGATCAAAAGTTATTGCAATAAAAAATTTCACATTTTTTGGATATTTGGCAGGGGAGACGTCATGAACAGGGAAAAATTTCTAACTCCTATTCCAACCAAACTCAATTTTCTTATGTAAAATCCGACGCTGATCACGAATACATGTAGCGCTTTTCAAAATTTCAATTAGATCAAAAGTTATTGCAATAAAAAATTTCACATTTTTTGGATATTTGGCAGGGGAGACGTCATGAACAGGGAAAAATTTCTAACTCCTATTCCAACCAAACTCAATTTTCTTATGTAAAATCCGACGCTGATCACGAATACATGTAGCGCTTTTCAAAATTTCAATTAGATCAAAAGTTATTGCAATAAAAAATTTCACATTTTTTGGATATTTGGCAGGGGAGACGTCATGAACAGGGAAAAATTTCTAACTCCTATTCCAACCAAACTCAATTTTCTTATGTAAAATCCGACGCTGATCACGAATACATGTAGCGCTTTTCAAAATTTCAATTAGATCAAAAGTTATTGCAATAAAAAATTTCACATTTTTTGGATATTTGGCAGGGGAGACGTCATGAACAGGGAAAAATTTCTAACTCCTATTCCAACCAAACTCAATTTTCTTATGTAAAATCCGACGCTGATCACGAATACATGTAGCGCTTTTCAAAATTTCAATTAGATCAAAAGTTATTGCAATAAAAAATTTCACATTTTTTGGATATTTGGCAGGGGAGACGTCATGAACAGGGAAAAATTTCTAACTCCTATTCCAACCAAACTCAATTTTCTTATGTAAAATCCGACGCTGATCACGAATACATGTAGCGCTTTTCAAAATTTCAATTAGATCAAAAGTTATTGCAATAAAAAATTTCACATTTTTTGGATATTTGGCAGGGGAGACGTCATGAACAGGGAAAAATTTCTAACTCCTATTCCAACCAAACTCAATTTTCTTATGTAAAATCCGACGCTGATCACGAATACATGTAGCGCTTTTCAAAATTTCAATTAGATCAAAAGTTATTGCAATAAAAAATTTCACATTTTTTGGATATTTGGCAGGGGAGACGTCATGAACAGGGAAAAATTTCTAACTCCTATTCCAACCAAACTCAATTTTCTTATGTAAAATCCGACGCTGATCACGAATACATGTAGCGCTTTTCAAAATTTCAATTAGATCAAAAGTTATTGCAATAAAAAATTTCACATTTTTTGGATATTTGGCAGGGGAGACGTCATGAACAGGGAAAAATTTCTAACTCCTATTCCAACCAAACTCAATTTTCTTATGTAAATCCGACGCTGATCACGAATACATGTAGCGCTTTTCAAAATTTCAATTAGATCAAAAGTTATTGCAATAAAAATTTCACATTTTTTGGATATTTGGCAGGGGAGACGTCATGAACAGGGAAAAATTTCTAACTCCTATTCCAACCAAACTCAATTTTCTTATGTAAATCCGACGCTGATCACGAATACATGTAGCGCTTTTCAAAATTTCAATTAGATCAAAAGTTATTGCAATAAAAAATTTTCACATTTTTTGGATATTTGGCAGGGAGACGTCATGAACAGGGAAAAATTTCTAACTCCTATTCCAACCAAACTCAATTTTCTTATGTAAATCCGACGCTGATCACGAATACATGTAGCGCTTTTCAAAATTTCAATTAGATCAAAAGTTATTGCAATAAAAATTTCACATTTTTT